>OZ025274.1:13168857-13221357 GCA_964019165.1 Mastigias papua
TGACTCCTGAAAACTTGCTAAGAAGGTCTAATACTTGATTTTTGAGACATCAGAAGGTTAATAAGTTCCTATACAATACCAATACCAATTCTCATGCAAGCACATCATCTCTTTGACTGAATTTGTATGTATCTTCTATGTTAATCTGCATGTTCCAGTTTTATGTTTCTATAATCCCTGTCTGTGCATATAACACCATAGACTCAAACAGTTTAGCTGCACTTAATTTTTTATAGCATAAGGCCTTGTCCTAAAAGTTCCTTATCTTTGGATCCCCTTTGACCTAATTTTAGTACTAAAACTTCCTTACCAGTTCTATAAGTCCAACTGCACAGTTAGTGCAATGGTAGCACCTCTGAGGGTCTTGGGGATATGCCCCTCAGTTTTCCCAGGGTGAATGTTATACTTTGCCTGAATTTGAGGAGAAAAGATTTAAGTAGGTGGGGGTATTTCTACCAAGGTACAGTTAGTTATTATTTCATGTTATACCTGTTTGTCAGTGCCTTTTAGTAGAACATGTTTTATTGTACACTATACTAAAGGATTTTGCCTTTAAACAGCATTGTCTGCTAAATGCCCCCCTCCCACAGTCTATGGTGCTATCTAGATATGCAAAGCAATAGCTGTAAAGTTCAGACATACCACTGTAGCCAAGGCATGCTAAATGTTACCTGCTTTATTTCGGAGGTATATCCAATTTAGGTATTTTTTCATTTCAGTAGTTTTTCCCATTTTTGGTTTTGTTTCTTCATACATATGTGCTGTTAATAGCTCTCTTTTTATGTACTATGGTGAGTTTTCCCCAATGTGCATTCAAAACATCTACTATATCCTCAAAATCTTCAAATATATTACCAAGTTGCTGTAGATATTTAGGGGGAAATCTGGAAGAAAGCCATATATACAGCATGCCAGTTCCTTCACAAAAGAATCTCAGTGAACCTGAGGTATTTGTGTGGCTTGACCTCAAACAAAAAATTGATTCCCCCTCACATGGTCTTTAGAATCTTCTTTTATATCTTACTCATTGATGCAGTAGCTTTTATCAGGACTTTACTGCCTAAAGAAAAATATGATCAAGTCCATAGCCTGGGGGTGATCTAGGGCACATGGCCTCCCTGTTAACTTGTTCCCCCTTTGAAAACTAGAGCACTGGAATTTTTTGTCACATTTTCATATTTTTCAGAATTAAACTCAAGTTGTGTAATTTGTTACAGTATGTAGTTGTCATATTTTGAAGCCCATTAGCAGGTTAGGGCTGCACATGACCCAACAGATTGATACTTTATACACCCAGCTTTCTTGCTTCCCCTGACAGAACGACACTGACTATTGGTATACTAGTCATGAAAACATCTAATCATTTGTATCTGTATTTTATTGTTTTTATAGACCTTAAACTAGGCCCATAATATTTACACTATGATAAATGAAATAAGAAGTTTCATTTTATTTGTCACGAGGTTTAGTCATATTTCAAGTGTGTTATTTCCATCAGAAGTTAGATACCTCAATCCCTCATGGATGCCATCATGTTACAATGTATAGCTTTCATTTTTATTTTGTTTATGCTAAGCAGAGTCTGCTTTTATTTTAATCCTACTATTTCATGTTTTTGGTTGGTGCAAATTAGCTGTGTACATGAGCTGTTAAACTTACCAGAGTTGGAGGATTGTATAGTGTATTTTTTGAAACTTGAAAATTTTACAGACATTGTGCCATCTATAATTGTATGCCTTCACATCTCACTACGATAATAACAATACTTATCATCATGTTGTTCACATCAATGCAATAGTATAAGACAACAACAGAGCCTGCTCTGAAATGGTGGAGAAGAATGGAAGAAGATGGGAAGGGGGTCAGGGTGAGCCCCAGAAAAATTTTTGGTATCACATCCTTTAGATTCTAGGAGAGTACCATTTCTTTATGCAGAGGTACACCCAGGGGTGGATCCAAGACAAATCTTGACATTCACACAATGTCAAAATAAGTGCCACGCCCAAATAACCACACCCATAGGTCATATCTACAAACCACACTCTCAGAGTCCCTATTCCAACCCCAATACTGCTACCTAGTACAATCCCATGTAAAGTAAAGAGAACCCGTATTATCTACATAATAAATGCAATGATTTTTCATTTTCCGTCAGCAGCAAGGAGTAGGAACTACTGAAACAATCTCTACCCAAAACCTTAGAGCACTATTTTCGTATTGACCACTTTCTTATGCCAAAAAAGTAATAATTTCTTTCCAGTAAACATCACCTGATAATGACACCTTCCCCATAAGGTATTTTGAGTTTACATTGAGATCTAGTAAACTTTCTGATAAATGTTTGTGAGTAAATCGAATTGTCAGCTGGTGAGGATTGCGGATAAAAAAATCAGACAACGAATAGATCCACTACGGTCCAAGCCTAGGGGTATTCGTTCAACATTTGGAAATGCTACTATTAATTAACTTTTCACTGAATGCTATCAACTGGCAGTCTTGGCATATATCCTTGTTGTAGCAAAACGGGAGCTTGTCTACATTTCCTACAGAAATCGACGGTTATCCAAGTGCTTACCATGCACGCCTAACTGAAATCGATGGCAACAAATGCCTCAAATACAAATAGAATAGCCACAGTATTGGGCTGCTATCATTTTTGGTATAAGTGCTTGTAGAGCCATTCACATCCCAAATGGAGACTGCTAATAGACCTTCATAGATTCATGCTACTTCCTCAATTTGCAATTGAGTCCCGTCAGCTGGATATTTGGGAGAATTGGGCAAACTGTACGTACAAGATATCCTAGCAGAAGAGAGGGTTATCAAGACAGATAGTATAGGGTTATCCCCCCGCTCTCTTCCATATAACATCCATCGCCTCTACCTTCGCCACATTCGCACAACCATTTTCTCCATACACTTTCATATTGATGTTTGATGTACTTATAGCACCATCCATTCCGAAGTTCGCACAGCTCTTGGGGCTACACTTTTCACGTACTTGGCTCTGTGTAATTTATGATGTTGGGGATCACTCAAATCAAACAATACTTGAGAGGAGCCCCAAACCAACGTACAGTAACAAGTATTGCCAAAGATAAACAACATATAATGTTACCACTTTTACGACATGGGGTTGTTGATAGATAGTGAGGTTTTGATATGATTATTGTCAAATAGGGGCCTGATTACATGAGCGAGCTGACCCACTTGTAGCTCGTTTACGGCTCAGTGAGTTGTCCCGGTGCTTCCGTCAAATCCCAAATAAAGACAAAATGCGATTATATGACGAGAGCTAGAGGCGGGTTCAAGGCGGGTTGGCTCACTTGCCGAGCTGGCTCGTTTTCACGAAGCGGGTCAACCCACTTGAACCAAGCTGGCTCGCTCATATAATAGCTGGTCCCGGGACAGAAACGGGCTGGTATATGCGCAATGGCATAAAACTAAACACAAATGGTAGCGTATTGGCTCTGTGACGAAAACGTAACTACTGCTTTTCAAACAAATAAACTGAAAGCAGTAAAATATATAGCTGAAAATACAAGTATGAGTAGTAAATTAGTAGGGACATGCTGAAACCTATTGGATAGTATAAAACAACAGTGGGGTTCAATTGCTAGGACCTTTAAATATCAAGGCTCAAAATTGCTGAGATTTATGAAAAATTTAAGAATCCTGCAAAGTTCAAGTTTCATCAAGGCTTACGTGTTTTCCTTATTTGAGTTTTCTTTAGAAAACAAAACAAATGTGAACTTCATTTATCGGGTCTCAGATTCATTATACTATAATGCGACTCAGCAACTCTTCAGGGAGTGTCAGTTACACACTTTTCATAATAAGAATATATTCTATAGGAGCATTAATGCTCAAACATTGCTAAAATTTAAGAGTAATTAAAGAATTTTTTAGGTTCAAATTCAAAAAGTTTTAAAACTATTAAGGCTCGGCGAAAAGCTAGGTATTTTTATAAAAAGGTTTGCAATCTTGATAAAGTAATAATCTAACACTGCAGTTGTTTGCTGTATGCATCTGCTATCTTTAGTGATTTCCCGGATGGAGAATGGGTTGGCACAGAGCTGGCCCGTTCTCATATTTGTCATATAATACCGAGCTGGCACCGGGTTGTAAGCGAGCCAGCACCGAGCCAGCCTGCCTCATATACTCAGGCCCTAAGAATGAAAGGTAGCTTTTATACACAGAGATCTTTGACAGCTAATGTGCAATTGGAAAATCTGACCTTCGCCAGTGCGGGTGTTGCGAATGCCTGGATCCGCCTCTGGGTGCACCCGTTCTAGAAAGGAAACAACAGAGGAAATCATTGGCATGTGCCAAACTATTACTTTCATTGTGTAGCAATAGCCCTGAAAATGCATTACAAAAGCATGGCGCTCGAGGGTGGGTGCTCACTTACAGGTATATTTCTTATTGGAAGCACTCATTTTTGTTGACACTGTTGCCAGGGGTGCACTCTTCTGAGGAAGTATGGTTATCTCTCTCTAATTCATAGTGTTGTTGGATTGTTGGAGTGTTGTTGAGGCCTCAATTCTGTTTCTATTTCATTCTCCCACAAGAAGCTGCTCTAAATGCCTATATTGATGGTATTAAAGTATCAATATTAGGATATCATTTTTCATATGATGTGATAGTGAAAGCATAGGTATTATGATCAAGTTTGCTTTGTCTTCTTTATTTTCCAGAAGCATAGTCGTCAAATGTCCAATTGGTTGAGGCCTCTGATCAGGGTTACTTTCTGCCAACCCAACTGAGCAATCATCATGCAGGTTTCTAACTACACATGCGTTCCACAGCTAAGTTGAACTCAATTGGCATTATAATTTGTGACTTAGGTCTGGTGACAATAGACCTAATCAGAGCTCTCAACCAACCAAACATTTGAAAGCTATGCTTTGTCCAGCGGCGTTTCTACGTCAAGTGTCCAACCTTCGGGTTTTCAGTTCTCTAGTAACGATTTGTGTTACTTGTTTTTCGTAGGACAAATAAAACTTGTTATCGGTCAATTTTTATTTGCTGTGTGGTCGCCACTTTCCTTTTTATCTACGTTTATCTGAAGAGACCAACTTATGTTATTAACTATGACAGTAAGATGTACATAGAGCCATCGCCATTGAAGAGAAACGTAACGATTTCAGTCAATCCTTGGAGTACAATTCCAGATTTTATTCTCTATTTACGACTAACATCGGGAGAGCGATGGGAACGTGAATTCAAAGGTGTTCTTATACGGACAATGAGGATTTTCTTTCCAAAAGATCAAGCAAAGTTGGTTGTTGTTTTGGATGATGAAAAGCAAGAAGACCACGAATTCGGCGAGAGAATGAAGAGAGAATGGCCATATCCTGAAATATGTTACATGAAGCCAGGTGACAAGGGGATATATTACGGATGGGGTAAAGCTCGTATGTTTTGGGATATGATGTATCCGGACAGTTGTACAAACGCAACGTATGTGGGTTACGTGGATTCTGACACTTTTTTCAGTACACTTGTGACCCCTCAGTTACTATTCGAAGATAATAAGCCAGTCATTGTGGCTAAGATTGGACTTGCGCCATATCCATGTTGGGAGGACACGACAAAGAACTTCTTAGGCGAAAAGGAAGTAATGCAATGCATGTCTACGTTTCCCGTCATGATCAAAACACAGCACATGGTTCAAATGCGAGAATTTCTATCAAAGCAGAGAGGGAAATCCTTCGATGAGGTGTTCAGAGAGTCAGCTCAGAATAGAGACCCCAAGTGCATTTGTCAATTCAGCCTTATGTGTAATTATGTGTGGTATTACCACAGGGATGAGTACTCGTGGCATTTGCAAATGGTGCCAGATGGAAGTTGGAGAGGAGATGATCTACTTGGAAGCCAGGTATCTCTAGATTATTATAACAAGGAGGTTAAGCCAGAAATGAGGTTTCCTATTCCCAGGTCATCGATTCACTTAAGGTACACAATTACAAATGGAATAGTATTAGATAAACGTGTGCCAGAGAAGCACGTGATTGAAGATTTTATAAAGGAAGGCTTGTGCTATTCCGGTGGATTTGACTATTGCCCCGAGGAGTGCAAGCGATGGGACAGTTCTAAAATTCATTACAACCTCTATTCATTTGAAACATATCAATGGTTTTGGGATAAGAGGTGTAAACAAGAACAAGATAGGCATTATACAAATGTGAAACAATTAGTGAATTACTATATAAAGCATAATATGGAGATTTTTGGCAAATCCTCAATAACAGAAATGTGCGATTTACTATAAAGTACCTATTTTAAGAAAGTTACTTGCATGCGTGGTGTTCATAACTAGACAAATTCTGTGATTTGGAAACAATCTGTTGATGTTCATCTATTTCAGTTCTAACTATTCCGATTACATGCAGTTTATTTATATCAAACCTTTCAAGAACATCCATGCATACAGACATATATATATATATATACTTGTAGTCATACATACGTACAAGACGCAATATATATAGATATAGATATATTATTTGGTGAACGGATTAGTGATATAACCTTGCTTAAGCTTGGTTTCGATAGAGTCACCAACTGTCGCTACCTGTCGCTAAGTTTATGGAATTTGTGCTTGACGCAACTGTAAGATTTTAAATGCCAGTAGCATTCTGGGAAAAATTGTCGCTAAGTGTCGCCCGAATTTAGGACTTGTTGTTTTTTGTTCTTGTTAGAACTTTTTCTAACTCAGCGACAGGTAGCGACAGTTGGTGACCTTATGGAAACCAGGCCTTAGCGTAATGGCCACTGGATAGATCATCAACATTTTATTCCCCGTGGTATCATCTTTGTAATTCTGTAAGACGTGTGCTTTTATATAAATAAAAAGAGCAGTTTAAGGAGCTATGCTTCTACATCCTTATTCGATACTGAGCTAGAATTCAGGATTTTTATATCTCACGGAGGAGGTACCGTGTGTAACCGAATGTCACGGAAATCTGAGATGGTGCTTGTCCAGCTGTGTCCCATGTATATGAATATATAAAGGTTACTCGCTAGAATGAGAAATCCAGGTTACTCGCTAGCTACTGATTGCATATATATATATATATATATATATATATATATATATATATATATATATATATGCAATCAGTAGCTAGCGAGTGACGAGGATTTCTCCTATTTCTGTGCAAACGGAAAGGGTGATATAATGTATATATATATATATATATATATATATATATATATATATATATATATATATATATATATATATATATATATATATATATATATATATTATATATATATACATATATATTTATGCGTGTGTGTGTATGTATGTATGTATGTATGTATGTTTATATGTATGTATATATTTATGTATATATTTATACATATTATGCACGTGTATGTTTATTTGTGTAGATATTTATAAAGATATTTACATTTACTGGCAAGTTGGTATTTGCAATTTAGTAGATTTTCGTCTCTTACTATTATGATTTTCTGCTATGCACAGCTTGTACATTTGTACTTAGACCGTAGTACCTGAAGATATCCCATAGGAACCCCAAAGTCGCTTCTCTAGCTTTCAAAATGCATCACTCGCTTTGCTGATCCGCAAGCTTACCGTATTATCAAGAGTGCCAATCATGCTTTACAGGGGGCCGTGCTTAAAATCTAAGAAATAAAATTATCTATCCTTTATAAACCTTACCCTAATTCCAATAATACATAAGTATATAAAAGAAAAGAAATAGCAAAATAAATCATTTATTTACAGCGTCTTTAAACGCTTTGCAAGAGGATGTCTGCTTGACTGCCAAATCTAAGTGGTTCATACCACTTAGATACACACACACACACACACACACACACACACACACACACACACACACACACACACACACACACACACACACACACACACACACACACACACACACACACACACACACACACACACACACACACACACACACACACACACACACACACACAAATATATATATAAATATATATATATATATATATATATATATATATATATATTTATACTTATACTTATACTTATACTTATATTTATGTATGACATTCAGTTACATTCACACTAAACTTGTTTCTAATATGATGGCATTGTCTTGCCTTTATCCTTTTCGTAGCATTTCAGCCATTATCTTTCCTCAATTCCCGGGCCACGACACCATATTGCAAATATAATTAGAGGGTATGCTCATTACAGCATAACGAACTCACTCCTATGCGATCAGATAAATTGAAGATGGGTATATGGCTTAATCAATTTTGACATAAAAAGGCTTTCTAAAGTCTGCAATATGACTGTTAATAGCAATAGCTGCGAATGAGTAATAATCGACTTAGTGGAAGTCGTCTTGCTTCGGCTCGTTCTTCTATCTCTATGATTCTACCACTCGTATCTCTATATGTAATCGCGCTTTGCGATATTTTCATCTCTCTCCTGTCTCATCTAGTCGGCATTTTGCTATATGTATATATATATATATATATATATATATATATATATATATATATATATATATATATATATATATATATATATATATATATATATATATATATATATATATATATATATATATATATATATATATATATATATATATATATATATATATATATATATATATATATATATATATATATATATATATATATATATATATATATATATATATATATATAGTGTATATATACTATATATATAGTGAATATATACTATATATTTATTGTATATATAGCTACTTTGAACATGCCAAAAAAGGATTTTACTACTCTGCCTTAAAAGCTTGGAACGATATCCCAGCTAATATTAGAGAAATCCAAACACTAGGGCGCTTCAAAAAAGAACTAAAAGCGCACCTGACGAGCTGAGAATGCTGAGAACAAAACACTGAAACACGACCGTCTGGAAGAACTGTCCATTTTATTTATTTTTTAAATTTTATCATAGATATTACTAGCTTTGTTTTAGGGTTTTAAATGAAGGGGTATAGTGTATAAATAACAATGATGATGATGATGATGATGATGATGATGATGATGATGATGATGATGATGATGATGATGATGATGATGATGATGATGATGATGATGATGATGATGATGATGATGATGATGATGATGCTAGCCCATGGTTGGAGACCTCCTCGTGGTGGCAAGCGGGCACAGAGAGACTCTGCCCTTAAGTTGATAGTGATTCATTTCGCGAAGATTCAGAATTGGGGCAGATGTTGATGACCTGTGGCAAACTGTCCAACCAGGCCCCTTCAGCGAAAGTCAGGCACAGCAGCTTCAGGCCGCAGCTCTGATAAGTAACTATTGGGGCAACAGAGTGGGTTGAGTGTAGCCGACTCAATCACCTCTTCTAAACAATTTGAAGGCGACACTGACCTCAGGGTCAGCCTAGGCCCCGTAAGGGGCGTACAGGAAAAGACAGACAGACAGATGATGATGATGATGATGATGATGATGATGATGATGATGATGATGATGATGATGATGATGATGATGATGATGATGATGACTGATTGTATATATATATATATATATATATATATATATATATATATATATATTCTATTTCCGTCTGTCCTATTTCCTTCCACTTTTTAAAAGAAAATTCATTGGAATCTCGGTAACCCGCGACTCGTTAGCTCACGGTTCTGCTTATCCAGCTAACCCCTTGTTCCCAATTTTTTTCACACCTCTGGCTTTTATTTTATGCCATGTGCAATTAATGTAATTAATATTATATATAATGAACACTCTTTCTGATTTATTATATAAATATGGATTTGTTGCGGAAACTAACTAACTAACTACCAGTTATTAGTCCGGTACCGTAGTATCACCGACTCACATGTATTCAAAGATGTCCAGACGATTTGGCCTAGAGATGAACTCACGGTGCACTTACCCCGCGGTGGCGGGTCATGGACCCCAGTGACCGTGGGTTAACGCGATTCCACTGTATAGGATGCTCCAGATTTCTTTTTACCAAAACATGGAATCTATTGCGTTAGACAGGCAAACCCTAACGTATGTTTTGTCAAAACTTATGTAGATTCCGAGAAAAACCTACTGGAAGGCAAAGAGAAAGAAAATCTGGATGGAGGCTAAGTTCAAGAAAGTCTACTGCGTGATAGTCCAGCGTGCGCATTCACAAATTTTGCTCAATTTGACTTTGAAACAATGCTAGTAATGTACAAGTACTTTAAAGAACTTTGCGGAAAGGAGAGAGAAGTGCCATGGACTGTTCCAGCATTCTATGCAACTGAAGTTTTTGATGTATTTGATGAAGCTGCCTTGCCTGTCATGTTGGCATACACGGCAATGCTTGAGCATACATTTTGGATTGCATCAGGTATGATCTACTCTTTTAGTATCTGTACCTATCAGAACAATCTCGTCGGCGACATAATGACTGAAATGTCTGCCAAAAGTAGTAGAAAAACCCACAAATTTTTCAAAAAATTCCTGACTCCTGTCGCTTTTCCATGACACGAATTAAAGTGTTTCCCTCCCCCCCCCCCTCTTAGACGGTATTGATTCGATAGCCAAAACCCATAGCATTGTACACAGGCATCATTTCTACCCCTATTGTTACTCATATTTGCTTCAGACAAGCATCTGTTTCTGTATAACTTCTGTCTGGAAGGAAGTCAGTATCTTGGTAGGAAGATAGATAGGCAGCGTCATTGCTTAACGGGAAAGGTGATGGTATAGCTCTTCTTTAGGGTACATTGCAAAAGAAGTATAACTTGCTGTTCCTGAACGTCTAGGAGTGTAGTGGGCAAACTTTTCAGGGGGAGGACTGTATCAGTGGACCAGCAAACTCCAAAAGGTCGTGTATGATAAAATCCGGCGGTTCATTATATGTAGACTCGAACGATCCCGTGGTGGGCCACAGTTTGGCCAGTCTTGGCCTGGGACATCATTAGAAAAGTCTGAAGTAGTTTGAAGCATACACTCTGCATTGCTGCAATATCGTGAGACCCACAATCAAACATCAACATTGCATACAAGAGAGAAGTGTTGCTACTGACAACGGCGGTCAATACACCTGTGCTTGCTAACGATCCTAAGAGCCATTTCTAAGAAAAAGTCACCACCTAGATTGTTAGTTTATTATTGAGGCCGAGATTTTCCTAAGATTTTCTTAACTTTTATCGGAATAAACGGGCTTAAAGAGGTTACCATTGTTTTGTTATAAAAATTTTATCGTTTTTAACCAAAACTGGAAGCAAAGACAAGTTTCCAACTTTGTAAAGGAGTTTGCAAATTATGAACTAATATCGATTTCTGACACATAAAAAGTGAATTTTTGAATTTGAGCCTCATCCTTTTCTCAACATTTTCTTAAGATTTTGGCCTTTTGAACCTCATTTTCTTATAAACTTTTTCTTACAAAAAATCGTGTAATTATATCAGAGGGGTATCTTTACCATTCTTCATGCCTAATTATCATTATAACTAATAATTAATTATCATTATAAGAGTAATTTATCACTTTACATTTTGCGGAAAATTGGGAATATTGAGCAGAGCCCTGAAGGAAGGCTTTAAGACTACGCCCTTTATTTTCTCTTCTTATGTGAGAGCGACACAATTTTGCCATAAATGGAATTAAGATTGTTTACTGATTGCAATTGATTGAACATTTATTAGTGATCGTTAATGATATAGCAATTAATATTGCAATCCAAGGAACTTTTCCTACTATAATCACGTGAATGCACTCTTTAGGAGCTAAGTTGCATCACTGCGCTCTTAAGATGAGTTTCATCATTGCACAAAACCATTCTATTACTGCAGAAATTGGTTATCACTGAACACTAAAATTAGGCATGCTACTCGTTATAGCACCCCGTGCTATCTCCGAATTCTTCAAATCGAGTTAAGAAGTTCCTGTTGCTATCATGTTTCTCTCCGAAAGAGTATTCATTAGACCAGATGTCTTTACAGTTATCTAACGTTTATGACAGTACCCTACTCCAACTGAAGGTAGTAGCATCCATAACTTAAATACACGAATTCTTTTCTTTAGTGTCTACAAGCTGGCTTTCCATAGTAACCTACAGTACTTCACCGACTTCTTTGTCTGGAAGGTTCTTTGCTAGAAGACCTGTACAGACTAGCTTGATTTCCCCAATATCTTTGTGATATAATAAACTTTAACTATGATGATTTTGGTATCAATCGAAATAAGTTTCATAAGCTAAAATCTATCGGTTATATCAAGCTTAAGGCGCTTAAGAATAACGGAAAAGTTGAACTTGTTAAACTCCATAATTTTGATGATTAAGGATCGAAGAACTTGTATCACGCTTCCACTATCTTTGCGTAAGCATACTACCGAACTTAATGTTAATTTCCGTTCGGTGCTTGTTGACGCGCGCGACTTTTTGCACCGGTATTTTAATCTGGGCAAGCATATTTTATGAAAACTGATAGCTTGGGCTGGGCGCGCGATTACAAATAACGTAGAAGTTCATCTGACTTTTGTGCTCGATGGAAAGCGCCGAAGCCACTTGCATTGAAAACCAATAGAAAATCGCGTCATGGCAAAAGCAGAGGCAATTTTTTATATCGAGCAGTTGTTGATGGCTGCAGGATACACAGATGTGTATAACACAATAAATGGCCGTAATGCAAGCTTAACTGCTCATCATAAACAGTCTATCGCAGAAAGTCGAGCGCGCGCGAAGCACCATTGCAAAGAGCCGATCGCAGAAAGTCGAGCGCGCGACAAAAAGCCGGCGAAAATGATAACAATTTCGAGGTATGAATCGGGTTGTTTTTGTTTACTTTATTTTGAGTAGGCTATTTTATCTAGTGTTTTCAGGTAATTTAAACCTACTGTGCATGCCACACCCAGGCGGACCCCTAATTCAACGTTGGAAATTTTATATGCAGATCTTTACTCTATTGAATGACAAAATTGTCATTTGTTGAATTTTTCTCCTTTCTTCAACCGTAGAAGGTAAAGGTTAGTCCCACGTACGATTCCGTACATTGGGGGAGTGCCTGTTGTCGGCATAGTGAGGTAGGGTGGCCAGTTCCTTTCCTCATCGTCTTTAACTTCCACAGTGCTGCCACCATTTGCTGCTGGGTGGACAGTGGGCGAGCATCCCACCTTTGGTCCGAGGGTACGACTCGAACCATCGATGTTTTGCTCAGCAGTCAAGCGCTCTAACTACTTGGCCACTCACCGACTTCTTCAGCCTTGCAAGATGCAATTATCAAAGCAACTTTTTTAAATGAGGGAACTCATATACGCAACTACTATAGCTCTTAAACCACTACCATAATACTCTAGATTTTGCAATCCAAAAGCTGTCTACGTCAAGATAATTTGTTTACAGCCCTGCTCTTCTTTCTAACCGACAAAGGAAGGCTCAACCTCTTGTCGTGGACTTTTGTTGACTTCCTTCTTTCAATTGGCTCATGAAGAGCTAGCTGTGGAATCTCTTCAGCGGCAGTTGCTTTGCCCTCGATTAAACCTAGAATGAAACTTATCTGTGACTTTGTATTCAGGTTACATTCAAGGCAATCAGGGGCGGCATCGGCTATCACAGACTGGGAGGGGGGATTTAGTGCACCACGCATTCTGGGATCACGCCTGTGGTACGGTGCAAGGGACTGTTCAATAGTTACGTCACTGTCTGAGGGTAGGTGGCTCTACACGTTTATCGAGACTCTCCGTGACGGTAAATTAGGGACTGGGTGGGTGGTACTTGATTCAAGTACGTGGTGCCACAGTAGGGAATTCTTTTAATGAGCACTTCTGTGTAATCAATTAAGGCAATATGCTCCTCCTTTCCATGTCTGCATATTTCCTATCCGCTGTATAGAAAACTGCATTAGTATAACAGCTCATTGGATTAGTGGTGTAGGGTTAGGGAAGGGTTAGGGCTTGAGAGGGGCTCAGCCCCACTAGCTATAACTTGAAGGGTGGGCAGTCCACGTCCTCGGAAGATATCTTAGAAATGAGACTATGGAAGCTACATATTATGAAAAGTAACAAGTTTTTTATGTTTCCAACGAAGTCATTGTGAGCATCAAAACTTATTCTTGGACCGCAGAGCCTGATTGGTTATCCATTTACTTCTAAATCACTGCATTGAATGCATAAATTATACTTGGCAGTAAGGCATCTTACCTAGGAGTTCGGGGTCTGTTCTGTGCAGTCCATTGAGAAGGCTTTTGTATCGTATCCCATTTCCATCTAATTCTGAAATGAAATTACAGCAAGTTGCACTGACCATATCAATTCAAGCATACTTTTAGTTCGAAGTTTAGAAAGCTCCTTTGATGCCTACCTCCTTTTTACAAAACTTTGTGCTTGGCAATGCCGGGGTTCTCATTTCTGAGAGAATCATTTACCTTATCTACATCCATATTAATATGACTTGAAACAAACAGAACTCCTATTAATTCATTTTTGGCTTGAATTAAGCTTCATTATCTTTTAGTTTAATTTATTCTTGGTCAAAAGTTTTTGTTTCAATTACTGTGCATTGATTTCTTGACGATATGTTCTTGAAGTAGTGTTGTCAAAGTCGTGGAGAGACTTGAGCATCTATTACTATTTTTCTTGACTACCGGAATGATTACATTGCATTGTTAAAAGAGCTAATGCTCTTCCATTGTATAAAGTCCCCCACGCATTAGACATAGAGGAATATTTGCTATATAATGCAGTGGTGGGGCCATCTACCAAAAGCTGGGGGGAGGTGCATAAGCGTGCTTTCATTCCTGATTGTAGGATCAATGTCATTGAATTTAAACGGCTGCACATGAAAATCATTAAGATTCTCCCTAAGATTTTTCTCATTAAGTTTGCACAAATCTCAGGGACAATTTTTGGGAAAAGGTGGAGACAACTCCCCCGTCCACCCGTGGCTCCGCCGCTGCTATAATGTATTTTGTATACCTCATTGATATTACTAACAGGGCTGATACTTGATTGTTGCCTTAAAGGGGGGATGCGAAGAAGCATAAATGCTTAATGATAGGCTGTTGCCTGCTTGGAGAAAGGCCATGCGATGTATGAAAGCGAAAGTTGAAGCAAAAGTTGGAGGCAAAAATCTAAAAATTCATTCATTTGTCATTTCTACATGTACATGTATTACATGTGCTACGTTAAGGCATTTAGTTCTGTTAGTTCTCCATAGGCTTTATAATATACTAGCGCAAAAAGTACCAATGAGAGAGCGAGGTAATTATTAGTATATAGAGTTGCCAGTTAACTGGATTTTCCAGCACCATTGTTTCAGAAAGAAACGAATAATGGGAGTCTAGGGATTCAACCCTTGGAGAAAGCTTTCCAGACTACACTCTTCAAACTGTAATAAAACGATACTCCATCTAGTTATAATTTCTAAACTAAAACTTTGCATTGTTCTAGTCTTTTTTGGTTGATTAAGTATCTTGATAGGATTTCGCCCTGGTAAGTAACAGAAGATTGTGACAAACAAATCAGTGGGACCCTGAAGAGTGATAAGTAACTCAACCCAAACGGACTCTCGTGAACAAGAAACTTATTAAATTGTCTTGTTTCTTCCCACTCATTTCGTTTCCAAGACCACTGTTATTGGCCAAGACCACTCTAAGTTAAGCAGTGATTGCCCGAATGATAAATAAAAGGGCCGATAATTTGCCCATCAGAATCCACTTTGATTATTGGGGGTGGAGAAGGGGGGTGTTGTATGCAAAACAGGAGCATTGGGAGTAAACCTGAAGTTTGACAGAAATTTCTTTATCAGGTCAAACCTGATCATTACATTAAAATAGACTCATTTTTGCAATCGTTGTATTTTGAAATAAGAGCTCAATTTTCATGGCAGAAATTAGACAATTTCTCAAGGATTCGGGATTCAACTGGATTTGTTACTTTTACTCAGAATAACCCATTGGTTTAAGCATACAATGCCTGCTAAAAGTAGTTGGAACACCCATACAATTGTATTGATTTCCGACTCGTGCTGCTTCTCCGTGACACCAATTAAAATGTGAACCCCCTCCCCCCTCAAACAATGTTGATTCGATAGCGGAGACCAGTAGCTTTAAAAACACGCATCACTTTTGGCCTTCGAGTCGCTCATGTCTGCTTCATAAAACGTTGTTTAGCGGGGGAGGGGATGCTATAGCTCGCCAAAAGCGTAAATCATAGCAAGTGTTCCAAGACTTTTGGCAGGCATTGTAGCTGTTTAGTTATCTAAGTAGATTAGCTTTGATTAAATAGTGCATTATTTTCCTTAGAGCCTGTTTACAAGGAGGTAGGGTAACCCTCCTAGGAGGGTCACCCTACTAGTAGGGTTACCCTCCTCTATTGTTTTTCATCGTTCAGTTTACAAGTCAGGTAGGGTCACCCTAGGCCTAGGGTCACCCTATCATCTAGGTAGGGTTACCCTCCTAGGAGGGCTAGCTGTTTGTTTACTCAAGCCTTGTAAAAGCTCTAGGTAGGGTGACCCTACGAGAAGGGCTATCTCTGTCGGCCTCGATATGATGTACACATGCTGCGTAGCATTCGGGCGCCAAATTGTCTATCATAAACTTTTTGGACTACGACGGATACAGTACACAGAGCAAAACCAAAAGAATTCGCACTCATTGCCAACGAGCCTTGGTCTTTTAGATAATATAGTGTCAGGGCAAGCTGCTTTTCAACTGACAACACGTTTTTTCCTCGAGGGCCTCTTCGTGGCCTAAGATACAGTCGTAAATCATTGGCAATTTTCGTGAATATGTCACGATCCACTCTAAAGTTCTTTCTCCATACAGTGTCTGGAAGAATGCCCTCCAAAAGATTCCTCCACCATTGTTCACTTCTTCCTGGCATCTTCCAAAACCTTTTTCCGACGACGAACAAATGTTCTTTGCCGATAGCGTAGTCTTGCTAGCGCGACAGAGCACTGGGTAGTGGTTTGAAATGCCATACGAGATAGGAGATGTCTTTGAGCCATTAACATTGAAAACAACAGGCTATAGCACTGAAGAACAGCAGTTAATAGTGACAACAAGAGCAAAACAGATAGCATTGCAAGAAGCCGCTTGTTCGCCATTTTTTTGTCTGCGCAGCGGCTGTTCGCAGTCAAACAGAGGCTGATACCAACTCTCCGAAGACCATGAAAGCTAGCCCTACCCCTAGGGTGACTCTTCTTAACAAGTTTACTTGTAAAGTAGGGCTATGTTTTGACCCTTCTGGTAGGGTGACCCTCCTAGGAGGGTGACCCTACCTCCTTGTAAAAAGGCCCTTAGAAGCTCTTGGTTGCTAATTTGATTTTATTTCAATGCGGACGTGGGCGAAATTAAACCTGTGATATAACAGAATAATGCACCTTGCTTTACTATCAAAAACAGCATGCATTGATAAAACTGCCCTAGGTATTACGAAGTTAAGAAGCTTATAAATGTACTTACTTTCCTTTTTAACTAAAACATACTTCTCCCTTTCTATCATGAATTTGCTGGCGTATTCCTTTAAGTTCTCTTCAAGCTGATGCACGTAACCATTAGTGTCACAGAGGGCAATGCTCCCTACGAGGAATGAAGATTAGGTTAGAACCAGCAAACACGATACAATGAGAATTCCAAATCAAGCTAGAGGGCACCAAAAATCCATTTTACCAACGGTGTGAAATGGGTGGTGGAGCCAATGGGGGCCTGTAGCCCCTCCCGTGCTTCTAGCAAATGTACTTAGACATAAATCCAAAGCTTAAATCTTATATTTTTGAGCACTAGCCCCCACTAAAAACATGCCTATGTGCATTAAGCCTCTCGTAGATTCAAGAGTGGAGCAGCTAGACTTATTCCTAAGAAACTAAATAATGAGAGAGGAAAATGTTTGCCGAATGACTCTTGCAAGACATCAACATAAATTTTTCATGCTTCAATTTTTTTACCTGTAAGCTATAAAGTTCTTATAATTTTTAAACAGGCCTTGCATGACAAGCAGCCGCTTTCAACTAATACGAGGTAGTTGCTGAAAAGTTAGCTTGAATTCAGGGGCGTAGATATAGGGGGTTAGTAGGGGCATAAAACCTCTTTGTAGAGCTAGATTGCCATTTTGTCGGAAAATGTTTTATCTTGTCGGAAAACTTACTCGATCGTTTTTCTCTTCTTGAAAGGAAAAACGGATATACTTATTATGTTTTTGTCGGAGAATCTTCCCTTCTTGCCCTTCTTATAAATTCTCCTATCTACGCCTCAGGTTGAATTGGCTAGCCTAGATACAAACGATGGAAAACGAATAGCTACAATTAACGATAATCTTAATAGCAGATCAACTAAATACACTTATACGTCTTGCTAACTTATGTAATGTACAACTGGCTGACAGGGTAAATAATGATGATAAATACTGATAAGGAATGGTAAATGAGAAGGGCTCAAAAATCAAAGTTACATTTAATATAGATAAAACAGTATGATATTAAATAAAGGGCACTGAGTAGAACTATAATGGCTAATAGGTAATACAGGTGCATGTATCAATGTATATTTTAGGACCAAAAAGACATCTTTAGCACGAGACAGCTCTAAATTTCTAGTGAATCTGTCATTGTTAAATCCCGCCTTCATTCCGGCGATGAACTGACGATCTTCTTTAATAATTAAATATGCATGTTGAATGAATGCAAGCCTCTTAGAACGTTATTCATTAGGATCGGCCGTCGGAACGGCAATTCTATTCAAAGCACCCTACACTCTGGCTTCGCAACTCATCCCTCTTTGGATATTCTAATACTAAATAGACTGAAAGCGACAGCTTGAATAGAGTCCCTGTTTTTCGTAAGCAAACATGAAAACACATGCCTGATGAACTACCACCTGTTGCATGCAGGCCAGCCACCTTTCGCTACTGAGTAATATTTTGATAAAAGCAAAACTTACATGATTTAACCAACCCGCAACGATCCTTTATGTTATCCAACAGAGACGCAACCATACAGTCAGTATTGAAGAGAGTTTCGTTATTTTCTGTAGATTAAATGAGAATTTTATCAAAAAATAAACTTGTTATTTTTATAAGACCGTAGTTTATAAGAAAGTAGCGCCCAGCTGATGAAAACAAGTTAAGATAGTTCAATACCGGATTTTTGAGACCTGATTCATTCGATAAGTAGATACCGCTTTAAAATTCCAATTTTTACGAGACCTCCTAGTTTCTTTCATTTATCTCGTATGTATTTGCTTTATTTATTTATGGACTCCTGTGCTGTGTGTCTGCACTACCTGTCTGTTTGTTCAATTTGTCATGTCGTACAACTATGGGTTCATTTTAGTATAAGTGCGCAAAACATCACGGTAGTCAAATATTTTTGCTAAGAAAGCCTTAGGAAAATTTTGATGGTGAAATCATGATAATGCTAACAAGCAAAGACGAAGATTTTTGTCTTTCACAGACAGTCTTTGAGATTAAACATGTTGAAAGACAAAAATCTTCGTCTCTGGGTACTGCACACGGCAGACTTTTACGTCCTTGAAAGACCAAAAACAAAAATCTTCCGTTTGGAAAAACAAAAATCTGCCGTGTGCGGCAGACTTAATGCAAGGCTCAAGCTTCATGAAGGGTTTGATTTTTTTTCTTTGGAAAAACAAAATGAGTATGAGCCCCGCTTATCTGGTCTGGGAGTCATTATGTTATAATGTGATCTAGCAACTCTTCAAGGAGCGTCAGTCATACACTTTGTAGAACAAGAATATAGTCTACACGAGTATTAATGCTCAAAAATCGCTAAAGTTGAAGAGTAATTTAAGAATAGTCTTAGGCTCAAAACAGAAAAAATGTGTCTCAGTTAATCATCTCCCTTAGGCCTCATAAATCAGGTACTGAGTCTGTCTAACTTTTCGAGCAGCCGAGTACTGCTTTCTTATAAACCACCAGGCCCGTAGCTAGCTTGAATTTTTAAGGGGGGGCACAGCCAGTATATACAGTACTTATATTTATACAATTCATGTCTTTAGGGGAGGCACAGCGTCAAATTTCACAAATCCAGAGGGGCCTTGCCCCCCAGGTCCCCATTGGCTACGGGCCTGTAAACCACCTTCTTATGAAGAAACGTGCATTGCAAATATGTCTTTATCAATTTTACGCAAAATGCAATAAGAATCTATAATAACCGAGTAAGAACCTACAACCAGAAATTGTTGTTCCTAGTTTAACGTCCCTTTCGAAGGGCAGCGGAGTGAGTTGCTTTGGTCGGTTATTTAGGCAGTCACCCATCCAGTTGCTGACCTAAGACAGCCGAGCTTAATGTCAGCTACCTGTCGGAAACTAGTTGAACCGCTTGGACACTCACTCCACTAGTATATTTTAATTTCAATTGCTTAGGATTTTTCAACCTTCTAGCTAGGTACTTATAAATTGTGTTATCGTGTATCCACTGAGAAATAAATTCAGCTTGCTTGCCAATCAACCCCTTTCATGGATACCCCCAAAATATTACATACAGAACCGTTATAGGCATTGTCTGCAGGGATACTAGCATTATTGTCAAGAACCTGCACCCTGATCATTGGAATTACTTCATTGCATAGGACCATGAACCGGTTCATTTTGAAATCATAGGTTCTAGTGCGCGTATTTTGTACTATATATCTTTTACTAATTACCTAAAATATAGCATGCTCGAAAGCTTGATAATTGTCCCAATAGTTTCTTACCACCATGTCGTACGATAATGAATACCATTCTTTGAAAATCTCGGATCTTTGCTCTCTACTGTAGGTTTAAACCCAAAACTGAAGTATATTGATGTTGCCTAATGTTTCGTCGTCTCCCCCGAGTGTTGTTGTCATGAACGTAATTGCCAGTTTAAATAGATTCATTCACTGTCAGTTTTTATGGACACATAGTGCCCAAAAATCTGCTAATGCAGTCTTTTATGTACACTCTTTGTTGAACATATGCATACGTTTATGTCCTATATTTGTTATTCAAAGGGCTGCTAATTCCCCAGTACTGTAATTCAAAGGTTGGTCGAGCTTTGACGATAGAAGTACATTTGTGGAGTTGCTAATTGGGGATTTCCCGAGCACTAGTTAAGCCTATAATGTTTGAAAATTGAACCACAAGAGAGGAGAGTATTGTGTTGAATCAAATAGAATGCTAATTACTTATCGACTTTTAGGTGGTAGTGGTTGAAGGATCTTTAGTTGCAAACTATTGAAATCCATCTGTTGATATTCAAAGATTGGTGGTAAATTATTGTGAATCTGGGTGACCTATAAAATTTACTACAAACTGGCAATTTTTGTATTTACGGGCACATACCGTAGCCCTTGGTTACACAGTTGCCTGTGTGCAGCAGTCAAACACAGCGACAGATTTGAAATTTCAAACACAAACAGCTGTCGCTTACGACACTCTTATCTGTGACTGCTGCACACACGGGCGGTTTTTATTGTCAAGGACTGCGATTTTTACCTACAGAGACTGTGAATTTTGTCACTGACGACACAAATAGAATGTTTGCGGTAGGTCCTCTCGCTTTCGTCGTTTTCTTTAGATGGAGCACGTCACTACCTGCAGTAAGGGGCACCCCCGCAGGTATAGGGCAGTCAGGTGAGAAGTGTATCACTCTTATAAAAGTGTACGAGATATTTGGAATGTTTTAATTATTGCTGCTTGTCAGTGGCGAACCGTCCGGGTATTCAAGGTATTCAGTGAATACCCTGGGATTTCAGAAAAATATGTTTGTTTAGAAAAACCTAATCCCTTACAGATTAAAATTCAACACTACTATTTACTATTGTAATGTATTTCTAATCTTATCTCGCATTGTAATGTATTTCCATGTTCATCCTTCATTATCGAGAGAATTGCTGCGTAGGAGCAAGGAAACATCGCTTTTCTCCTTTGTCTTGTTATGACACTGGCTACGTCATGTAATAAGCAGTGAATCTCTTCCGTCTAAATTCAGCCAATCAGAGTGCAGAATTTTATGAATAGGCTGGGCGATTCGCAAGCAAAAGAATCGGAAAATACCATAAATCCTTGAATTAGCCCCCCTTGAATAAGCCCCCATGCTAGAACTTCAAATTGTTAATAAGCCCCCCTCGAATAAGTGGCAGTGCTCCAAAGCGGGTAGTGAAACCTTCTGTCGTGAACGATCATGTGACTTTGATTCGAACACATTAATTAGTCTTTTTAAATATACATTTTTAGTTCGATTGAGAGACAGTTTGGTTAGGTTTTGAGTTGGAGTTGTTTTGGAATAGAGTGTAAGTGAGAGTTTAAGTGAAGTTGAAGTTAGGCTGTTGAGATATAGAGTTGAAGTTAGTTAAGGTTTGAGATAGACAGTTAAGGAACTAAGCTAAGTTAAGTAAAGAAGTAGAATAATCCACAATAAAATGCACAGAGCAAACAACAGATGACATAAGAGGGTAACCAGTTTGCACGCTTTCTACTTACGAATTCAGCCCATTTCCTTCTTCTGTGGTTCGCCTCTTGACGGTCATCATCGAAAAATGGAATGCGATGCAAAGATATACCATTTGTCACATATTTAATGTTAGAGCACCCAGCAACAACGCATCATTCAGACATGATTCCCTACCTCAAAGCGCTTCGCGGATCGTCGACTTCACTATTCATCGGTGTTTCCTTGGATGCAATTCTGGTTTCTACGTCACACCCTGCTCGTTACCAGTCGTCAAACAAACGCTGTTTTGTGCAGGAAGATATTGCAAAAAATGGATTTATGAAGCGCTCCAGTACTAAAGTAGCGATAAAACACTCAGACTAACGATCAGTTTTGATTTCAACGTAGCTTGTACAAGTTAAATATAAGTAGTTCTATTAAGGTAACTTGCACTTTAAAACTGGGATCGACCCTCTTGTAGGTGCAGTTTCTCAGTGCCTGCCTGTTAATAACATATCACAAGTTAAAACATAGTACCTGTTGGTTTTGAAACTTGATTTTTGTGACTTATAGAAAATACAGTCTGATGTATTTTATTGTGTTATTCCATTTAGATTCGCTAACTTTGTATAACTGTATATATATAAGCTTTAAAAAGCTACAATCAACCAAGTAATGTATAAGTAATCCGGCTTACTGATGAAGGCTTGTGCCGAAACGTTTGAAATGGAGTAATTTTATTTCATGAATATTCTATATATATATATATATATATATATATATATATATATATATATATATATATATATATATATATATATATATATATATATATATATATATATATATATATATATATATATTGTTAGAGTACTAGTTTTATTTCTTATCCTCATTTCGTCATGTTCAGTAACGTTGGTTCTCTGTTTCTGTGTTCCGTTTTTGTTGCCCCGTGGTCATAATTCTAAGTGTTGCATCATCATCATCTCCCACAGTTACTGTCATCATGTTGCTTTACTTTTCTGTGACGTATTGTCTAATCATAGTATACTGTTGTTTGTTGTGTTGTGTTACCATGCCATTGCATTGCCCCCCTTAGTTCCGTCATGTTATAATTATTTTGTTACATCATGTGTGTTAATATAAATAAAGCATGTAATGTTCTGTGTAGTCAGTCGTTATGTGAAGTCGTCGTTAGAAGTTGTTCTCGTCGTTAACAGTGTTGTCGTGAGCTACAGTCAAGTCTTCGTTTGTGGTTAGAATATTGCGCTTTCGTTAGATAATTAGAGACATTTACCGTTAAAAAGACACCTATTTATTGTTTTTGTGACTCATTCCTTTTACATTTGTATCCCGTAAAATCGAGTGATTTTACAATAAATATATATATATACAGTATATATATTTATATATATACATATATATATATATATATATATATATATATATATATATATATATATATATATATATATATATATATATATATATATATATATATATATATATATATATATATATATATATATATATATATATATATACACTTCCTCGTCAAAAGTGCTGGAACGAGCAAGGAATCTGAAGCCAACAATTTCTTAGGCACTTTAAAAAAACTATTTTTTGGCGAAGTCTACAACAAAAACCATTATTCGAAACTTCTCTTAATTTATACTAATGATAAAATAGAGCATAATTTATAATATTTTAGATAAATGAAACCCTTACTTAACGCTTTCAGGTCAAAATTGTTAATATTTTGTTGGATAGCCACAACTAGCACGAACAGCATTGAGACGGCGTGGAATTGAAGAGTACAGATTGACTATTAATTCGCGTGGAAGTTCTGCCCAAATCTCAAAAAATTTTTTACGAGTTCATGCTTGTTCTTCGGTGGATCTTTTCTAATCATATTTTTCATGTATTGCCAGACATTTTCAATTATATTGAGATCAGGACTTTGAGATGGCCAGGGAAGTTGAAGGATTCAATTGCTTTTGAGGAAACTGCATGTTTGAGCAGCTTTGTGGCATGGAGCATTGTCTTGTTGAAAGATAAACGGTTGGTTCTCATTGCCATAGATTTTTCGGACGCTTTCGGGAAGATTTTCCTTTAGAATTTGTATATAATACTCTGAATTTACAGATTTTTCGCAAAGTACAAGGTTTCCAACTCCATTAGGCCCTATGCATCCCCAGACCATAACTGAAACTCCTCCTGTGAAAGCTGGCACAAAGAATTCTGGATTGTCTGCTTCACAAGCAGTTCTCCATACTCTTCGGACCCCGGAATCATTTACCAAAGAAAATCTGCATTCGTCAGAAAAAATAACATCGTCCCAATAAGATAACGGCCATTCCATCATTGTCTTAGCCCATTTCATACGGTATGTACGATTTATTTTTGAAATATACGGTTTTTGCTTACGGATTCTACTTTTAATGCCATGTTTTGAAACTACTCGCATAATGGTGCTTTTTGATAAATTATCTGAAGGAAAGCTCTTGTCTATCTCGTCTTTTATTTCATTGAATTTGGCGAAGCGAGACGTTTTAAAAATTCGCGTTACGATTCTCTCGCCTCTACGAGAGATTACTTTTGGTCGACCACTTTTCTTACTTCGTAGTAGTGAACCAGTTTTTTCATGTTTCTGCATAATTCTGTATGCTGTTGACTTCGTGCAACCTACTTGTTTGGCAATTTCAGCAAATGAGTGTCCAGCTATTCTCAAATGATATATTGCTGCTCTTTCACTTTCACATAATTCTCGAGACTTTGCCATGCTTTTTTGATAATGAATTACAGAATATACTCCGTAAATGATAGCAAGCAAAGTAGGTAAGCAAAAAGTGTAAAAAATTCTGGTTTGTTTATGTTTATTTGCTGTCGTGACAGGGCCCATTTCGTGCCAAAAAGTAAAGATGACATTTTGTTTACGAACTGAATAGGAAACTTAGGCCGCCATTCTGACGTTATCGTTCCAGCACTTTTGACGAGGAAGTGTATATATATATATGTATGTATGTATGTATATCTATATGCAGGCTAGGGTAACAGAGGAAACTTTTGTATTAGCCAATCAGAGGACGTCCTCAATGGCCAATCAGAAGCCAGGATGGTGACATCACTTTGTTTACATTTTGCACGCCACCCCCATTTGTAATGGGAAAAACCTGGTCGCACAAATAAGGTCATCGGCAGTAGATACTTCATTGAAACTATCCCAGTTTCTGGTAGTACTCTCCTAACGAGACAAACTAAAGATCTACCGCGGTCCTAAGCGATATCTTTACGACTTTTTTCTACAGCGACATTCAAAGTTCATCCTTCCTAAACTGCATTTTGAATTTGCCTAGGCACCCAGGGAGGATGAATCCCCCTCAAAAAATGCTCATGGCTCACCTTCAATGCTGTTAAAATCCTTCACTTTACTTAATTTTAATCTTAACTGTACTTGTGATTCCCCCTTTCTCCGCAAAACGCGCAAAGCGTAGTTATGATTTGCAAATCTCCCGCCAAAAAATAACACGAGAATGAGGACAAAGAATATCAAAACTCTTAATCAACATGAAGTTTTTTCATCATGGCTGCATCTTTAATAACAAATTTGTTGTAGACTACAAGAGAACTAGAGCCTTGCCATTGTATTGATTTTCATATTGCTGTAACCAATGTAATGTTCGAGTCTGACCTCAAGGTCTCAGTCTATACTTCATCGTTGACGAAAAGAAGAAATTTTCTTGACTATGCCTGGAGGAGAGTGGAGACTAGCCTACGTATATTGTCTTACGGGAGTATATTTTATATATTTTTCAGTCATTCAGTCGATAGGTATTTTGTTTATAGGATACAGTTGTCTGAGTTGCATAGTTGCCTACACTAGGGTACGCTTTTGGCGGGAAAAATTGCTAGGCCTATCGACTCATCATCAATTTGTTCCTTGGCTGCCTGTTCTCGTTTATTAGAGTCTTTTGTAGATTGTTTTCAACGCATTCCTGTCTACGGCAGCATGGGAAAGTTTGTTCGGTTGTGTAGCAATGCTTTGTACAACACTTGGTTTAAAGGGTACCCAAGAAACGTGGACTTGTTGATACCAAACCACCGATACCGAGAGGCCTTCAAAAAAGTTGCAACACACAATGGCTTCAAGCCTCACAGAGTTCGCTCTGTGTGTAAAAAGTGCATTGAAAAGGCAGAAAAGAGAGATTTCACGCGTTTCTTAAGCTGTGATGAAGCCCCATGCTCTAGCATTGTGGAGGTTGCTATCTTCTTCTCAACCTTTTAATTTGATGCTGTAAGATTTATGTCAATTCTAATTAAAAATGAAGTTTCATTCTAAGATCTCAACTGTGGTGGCATGTCTTGATAAATCTTTTACTTGAAGCCCAATCTATTATTTTTTCTCTGGCATTACAAAAAAATTTCTTGCTTAATTTCGGTTTTCCATGACAATTGTGTACTTTGCATTGTTTCAATCCGTCTATTATTGATCAAAAGTAAATGCTGCCATGTGTCTGCAGTTGAGCAATAGATCCATTGAAAAGGTTTAATTAAATACTTTGATCATTTTAACTAACTCCTGGTTCATCTCAAATTGGGGCTAAAGCTATCTTAAAGTTAAAATTGCAAATATAATTTGATTAGACAAGATTTGAAATTTAGTTGAAACAAACTATTTTGCAGCAAACATTTCATTTCATTTTATGATGCTCCTTCAGTTACAGGTATACGTATAAAAAACTTTTTACTAAAAATAAATAGAGCTAGTTATACATGAAACTTAAAATAACAAATAAAATTTGAACTGGTCTATGTCCAAAAATAATGGAACCTCAGGAGCCTGAAATGCTAAATCAAATGCAACACAATGACGTCAAAGGCACATGTCAACAAAATGACTCTGAGAGAACAGAGACACTGAGCTCCCCAAGCCAAAAATTATGGATCAGCTCCCAAGAGAGTAATGAGCTGTCATGCCCCAGTGCCTCAGGCTCAATTGAATACAAAGAGGACACAGAAGAAATAAAGAAATATACTGTATACTACAACGAATTAGGAAGAGAAGTAGAAATTGATGAAAATAACAATGTTATCATAGATAGAGAGTCATTTGAAGCTCTTTTGAGCAAGGCAAATAAAATGTGTGACTTGAAGCAGGAGCTAGCATTATTACAATCAAAGTGCTTGCAAAAATTTGGAAAATGAGGCAAACCAATAACTGACCCAGGGCAGTTTAGACACTTGTGTATAGAAGCGGGATCAGTAAAGTTATATGATACTATAACTGAAGCAGTAAAAAGTGACAGACATTCAGAACAGAGACAGCTTCTTAATGAAAGAAGAGCAATTTCAATAATATATATAATGATGTACAGGCAGTCACAACAAGCAAATTGGTTCCAGGTTGCAACTGCACGTACAGTCAAAGGTTTAGGTGCCTCATCTAGAGGAATAGAGACATTGCGAAATATGGGGCTGACAACACACCCTGTAACAGCTTCAAAAGTAAGCAGAAAAATGTCATTGAGTCACTACGAAAGTGTTAATAAATTTTTTCAGGAAGCAATTTCAAATAAATATTTGGTGGTCATTTTTATTGATGATTACCTTAACATCCATACAAATCACCGTCCAACAGATATAGCACAAACTCAACCAATTCACATGGCAACCTTGCTTTTGAAGAGTTTTCAAAATATCAATGCAGTTTATTCTGCTGGGCCTCATGATCAGGCCCCTGAGCCAGCAAACAATGGTCTATTGAGACTCCTCATTGACAAGAATTCATCAAAGCTGGCAAAATCATATGTTGAAGTTGTGCCAGATTGGCTACAAGCCAAGTTTTTTGATCCAGAGTCTCAAAGATACAGGCTCTTAGCCCATGACTATCAGCAGCATGAAATTTGAAGATGAGGTCCATGGAAGAGTGCAAGCTAGTTGACTGTGTGGAGCTATCACTAAAGTCAATTGATGATTTTCATTCTGCACTCAAAAATCATTTTAGAAAGTGGGCTGAATCTGTATTTAGATCAGTTTGTGGTCCATATCATAGGAGATTGGCCTTGCCAATTCTATGTCTGACAAATTGTTTACTTTGAAGGCATCCACAACCTGATTCCATTCATTGGTCCTTTGCATATTTTTCTGAATGCAAGGGAAAGCATTTTGCTAAAGTTTCACACAGTGTTTTCTTATCTCTATGCTTTTCTTTTTAGTACCAAAAAGCCTCTTGCAAAAAAGCCCAAACCATGGTGTATATCTTTCCTCCTTGAAGTTTTGTATGGTGGGTGGCTTCTTGTCCGTGATGCTATAATGTCAGTATTTGTTACTTCAAAGGATGTGCAGTATCTGGTTTTACTAAAACTTCTTGATTCTTATGTGCCTTTAAGTTTGTCCATTTACTCTGTTGTCTTCAAAGATAATATGGCAGAACTTTACTATGAGTCACTGCTTTGTTGCTGGGTGATGTTTTTGATGTATCGAAGAAGGCACTACGATAAAGCACCACTAATTGCTCTGTCCAATATTGAGTATTGGAAGAGCATTGATCATCCTCTTGTCTCTACACTGCTATCTTATGTTTGTGCTTTTGAAGAGTATCCAGTGGAAAATTTTCATTCAGTTCTACGAGCACATACACATATTACTGATACTCCAGAAATGATAAGCTTCGCATCTAATGAGATTGATGCACAAAAGGATGAACTGCGAAATTTCCAATCTACATTTGTTCCTAAAAGAAAGCAAAATTTTAAGCACAAGAATATTGACTTTTTGAAGATCAAAGCAGCTGAATTTATTGCAAAAAAATTTAAGTTGATCTTTGAAAAGCCAAATCAAGGAACATTGGTGAAAGCCCCTACAAAGAATATATATATAAGCAAAATAGAATTAAAGACTTTTATACACCATAGATCTTCTGTGCAAATGGACCTAACACTTTGCACTAATTCATTGTGTTGACAACTAAAGTGTGAAAATGGGGGCATTGTATCAAAGTTGTCATGGCTATTTCAAATCATATCATAGTTTGACCTAGTTTGAAATATCAAACCTGTATAAAATAAATAATTTATAGCAAATAGAGAAAAATAAATCATTTATGCTCATAGGAATCAGATGGGTGCAGAGGGCATGTATTATTTGACTGGTTCTAGGCACTTTTGTGGTCATGTTAAAATCCTATCTGCATTAGGGAGTGGTCATAAAGTATCTCTCACGGAGAGCAGAGGCTTTTTGAGAGGGATATGTAACAAAAATGCTGGAGCTTAAACAAAATACAAGAAAATTGAGGGGGTATAACGCAAGTATTACCTATATTTCAAAACTAGAATTGGAATTTACTTCTTCAACCCAGTATCACTGGATTTTATATGCATTTCTAAATGTTATTTTGAAAACCCTTGCTAAGATTCTCTGTAGGTTTATTTGCAAAGTCTAAAGCAAATACATATGAATTTTTCAGGAGGGGGAATGAAGTATGTTTTTAGAACTTTTTGAGTTCAGTTAATTGCATATAATTATAATTTCACTACATACAAATAGAAGCAAATACATACAAATGAAGCAAATTTTCATTTGAAAACAACGCACACCGGTACTTATTGCTGAAAGTTACCTGGTGATAATTTTTCATGCTCCCCATTGTATGATTTTCATTGTAGGAAATGTGACTTGAAAAACTGCTCACGTAAGGAATGCTCAATTTGGCGCGTATTTCACGGATGTGGTCGTGGTCATTCCTTCCATGCGGCCTGTTTGCTCCCAAACATCGGTTCGTGCCCAATTTGCAAGGGAGTACTGAAGAAATTTGTTGAGGATCTCAGTGAAAAGGCAAACAACTCTGTACTGAACCCAGACGTTTACGGTGACAGTGATGATGAAGATAAGTGCGAAATGGGTGGTGATGATGAGAACAGCGTCGAGGGTGATGACGAAGCTGACCAAGATTCTTATTTTGGTGAAGCTGAACATGGTTGCATAGAATCTCTCATTGATGACATTTTACGTTGGAAGAGACCTTCTCTGAGTAGCGTTGCCATTCAATAGTGCCCTCTCCTTACCACGCTTGTTCTCCCCGTTCACCATGTTCGCCATGATGAAAAAACTTCATGTTGATTAAGAGTTTTGATATTCTTTGTCCTCATTCTCGTGTTATTTTTTGGCGGGAGATTTGCAAATCATAACTACGCTTTGCGCGTTTTGCGGAGAAAGGGGGAATCACAAGTACAGTTAAGATTAAAATTAAGTAAAGTGAAGGATTTTAACAGCATTGAAGGTGAGCCATGAGCATTTTTTGAGGGGGATTCATCCTCCCTGGGTGCCTAGGCAAATTCAAAATGCAGTTTAGGAAGGATGAACTTTGAATGTCGCTGTAGAAAAAAGTCGTAAAGATATCGCTTAGGACCGCGGTAGATCTTTAGTTTGTCTCGTTAGGAGAGTACTACCAGAAACTGGGATAGTTTCAATGAAGTATCTACTGCCGATGACCTTATTTGTGCGACCAGGTTTTTCCCATTACAAATGGGGGTGGCGTGCAAAATGTAAACAAAGTGATGTCACCATCCTGGCTTCTGATTGGCCATTGAGGACGTCCTCTGATTGGCTAATGCAAAAGTTTCCTCTGTTGGCTAGGGTTTTTGTTCGCGTTTGGGACTCCTCCCCAGTGGGTACACTCTCCACGTGACAACTGTTTGTGTAGCTATCTCTCGCTCGCAGTGACTTTCCTTGCAATACACCACTTTCACGGACCGCGCACCAGAGGACTGGGCCGAGATTTGGGGTGAAAGAAATTTTTTGTTGTATACAAATTCCTATGAATACGGCTGGTTGATTGTGACTATCGTTGGTTATTCCGCGTGTTTCTCGTCGTTTTCATTTGTTATCTGCTATTCTTTGCTAATATGTGATCTGGCTGCCTTGGGAAGAGTGTTTTCTCTAAACTATTGCGAGTACTTTAGGCTCACAGAAGTAGAGTTACACTGTAGTGGCCTAATCCTACCCAGTCGTATCGTTATGGTCAATGGAAACTGTGTTTTAATTGGTTGCCGAAATAGCAACTACAGATTGAAACAGCGGAAGAAGAAGGACTGTAGTGAGCATAAAGATCTTTCTCATTGAAATTGCCCTTGTCCAAGACCTTCCACACTGTATCACTCCCCCAGTAAACTCCTCAACTCAAAAACGGGAAAGTCTGGATTTGTAAAATGAGAAGGGTATCTGGAAGGAATACAGCTTGGACTCCAGGTGAGAGTGATATAGTTTGTTCAGAGCAGTTTGTTGATGGACCACTAACTGTTGAAAACTCAGATCCAATTTGGAGTTTAAGATACATAGCTGGAGTGAAAAGCAAAGAAAAGGTTTGGTCTGTCAAACTGAGCTTCCAGCAACTGAGCATGTAGAAGAACTGAATTCAAGTGTCTCCATGGATGTCATCTTCCTGAGGAGTCATCCTGTGTAAGCTGTCTAAATATGGGAGCACAAAGTGCTGCTTTGCAGAGTGACATTGAAGTACTCAGAGCAGAACATTTTAAGCTAATGTGATAAAGTATCACATACAGTTTTAAAAGAAATATCTGCAAGAAAGCCATTTTAATGGATGCATAGAAAACCTGATTCTACAATGTAATTTTGCACTGGCTTGCAAGCTGTGACTATATGTAACTTAATATTTAATGTATATAGCCTAGCCTGCCAACAATGATATATTGGAGAGGAAAGCAAACTAAGCCAACATCAAAGTGTAAGTTCTCACTAACTAGGAGACAACATAGTGACCCATAGAGATCAGTTTCTAATGGTTCTTATGTGGATTAGACCTGGCATTTTGAATGAGAATTTAGCAGATAGATTTTGCTTTTCCTCTGGTGTATGCTCAAAGACATTTACCACATGGATCAAAATTTTGGCAAGCCTAAATGGGAATACTCTCATTTTCTGGCTTCCAAGGGGCCTAATTCAATCAAATTTGACTTCTGCACCCAAAAAGGTTAGCCCAAAAAACAAGATGCATAATAGACTGCACTGAGATTTTGTATTGAAGGATCAAAGTCTTTGCATGTTAAAGAATGAACTTGGTCAGATTATAAGATTCACAACACAGTTAAATTTTTGATTGCAATGTCCCCAAATGGCTACATCATAGTCTTATGTTGATTTTATAATTATTGCTCTTTGAATATGTCACCTGGGCTAGAGTAGAGTCTCAAATGACTGCAGCAGAATGTGAAAAGACAGAAGATGTTGCTAATTTCAGAATTAATGATGAACTTGACATTAATAGAATAAAAGAATTCAAGATAGTTACAAATACATTGCCAATAAATGCATTACAATTAGTAGAAGGCATTATGAAGCTGTGTAGCAATAGGCAATATTCAAGCACCATTAAAAGTTGAGCAAGAACCAACTAGAAGAAGTTATACTATTCACAAATTAGATGTTAAGTGCAAAAGATGAAACAGGCTTTATGTTTATTAAGGCTCAGGAAGCCAAGTGATAAGAATAGTTTAACATATTATGGAATAGTACATGATAGTGAAGTAAAGTATAATATAGCATAGTACAGTATAGTATTGCATAGTGTAGTATAGCATAGTATAGTATGCTTTAGAAATGTTATATCATTAAAATGGTTATATACATTTACATATGGTTATTTGCTGAGTGTCTGATTTCAAAATTTATGAAAATACTGAAGGAACATAATGGACTAATGTAAAATTCTTCTGAGTTCCTTTCCAACTTTAGCCAGTGCTCTCTATCAAACTCCAACTTTTCAAGAAAATGGCTATGGTCATTACTGGTAAGTTCATTAGGATGAAAGCTAGGACTTAAACCTGCCCCTGTACAGTGTATCTGGCCAGTATCTAACCCAACCCTGATCCAATTTGAACTGATCTGGAATCATATGGCAGCCATTCACATACAGCTTTCTAACAATGTCTAGCAATATCTGCTTGGACATCCTCAGCTGTTTTATTCTTCCTTCTTTCCACTAATTCTCAATCCCCGAAGACGTAAGAAGTCCTTCAATTCATCAACTTTCTTTGTAGATATCGTTGCCAAATCCACTTTGCTCGATTAGGCCTATTTGCAACCGCAGTTTATCTATTTATGTGAGCTGTGAAACCTAAAGTACTCGCAATAGTTTAGAGAAAACACTCTTCCCAAGGGGGCAGATCACATATTAGCAAATAATAGCAGATAACAAATGAAAATGACGAGAGACACGCGGAATATCCAACGATAGTCACAATCAAACAGCCGTACTCATAGGTATTTGTATACAAGACAAAATTTCTTTCACCCCAAATCTCGGCCCAGTCCTCTGGTGCGCGGTCCGTGAAAGTGGTGTAATACACGTTTATGATAGGACTATAATGAAAGAGAAGCAAATACTATTTGGAGCACTGGTTCTTTTCGTCCTTTTAGCTATATATTTCACGCCGCTGAAAGTATATCCACTCCCGATGAAAGGAAGCGCATGGTCTTTCAATGCTTTCAACGTCAATGCCACTGCAGACGACCCGTGGAAAGAAGTCCCTAGCTTGGAACTAGCAATAAGGACAAATAGCGTTCGAGGATTTATGCGATTATATTCGACATGGTTCATCAAGAGCTTAAAACTCTTTTGGCCAGTGCATCGACTAAATGTGACACTTGTAATGGACGACGAAAACAAGGTAGACCATGCTTGGGGTTCCCGGTTATCAAAAATATGGCCGTATCCGAAAATTGCATATTTAACTCCAGGTGATCCTTCAGTGTATGCATTCAACCAGAGGAGGAGGATGTTTTTAAGTTATTTCTACCCAGAAGAGTATGTTACTGCTGAGTACGTTGGTTTTGTCGATACTGACACTATGTTCACGACCGTGGTAACACCACAATCGTTGTTTCATAACGGTAAACCTATCGTTCAAGCTCGCATAGGCCAACCATTCACACAGCAGGGTTGGGAATGTTGGTCAGATGTTACTGAGTACTTTCTTGGTGAAAAAGAGGCATTACAGTGTATGTCGTATTTCCCTATTATATTCAAAGTGCAGCATATTGTTGAGCTGAGAAAGTTTTCGGAGAAGCGACTTAGCGAACCCTTTCCCAGCCTATTTAACAAAAGCTTCGAGTTTCGCAACCCTTCGCTTCCAGATACCGATTGTGTTTGTCAGCACAGTATAATTTGTAATTATGTATGGTACCACCACAGAGATGAATATGATTTCCATTTACAGATGGCTCCAGATGGCAACTGGAAAGGGGAGCACCGTCGTGAATCTCAACAAACATTAGAATATTTCATGAACATTGATCATAAATACCTGATCCCAAAGCCTAGGGTTGCAATACATTCAAGGCACTATATGGAAAAAGGAAAGTATTTACTTGGGGTGTTTGACCAAGCAAAAGAACCATATTTCACACATTTGAAACGAAGAGTACGGGAGGGCCTATGTCATTCTATTCTGTTCGAGCTTTGCCCAGACAAATGCACTGATTTTAAGAAGAACTCGCTGCAATCGTCGCTGTACTCTTTCGAGATGTTCAGCTGGGCCTGGGATGATCGATGTCTTACGGAACAGAATAAACATTATGACGACGTTAAACAGTTGATAGGCTACAACTTGAGGCATGGCAGAACAATGTTTGGGCATGAGACGTATTCAGACGTATGCGATGAAAAATTTGAATTCATCCCTGAGGGTGGACGGCCATATGCGTTACACCAAAGACTCAAACCATTCTTTCTCATGCAAAATTAAGGAGTTCCTTTGCAGTGCTTTATTGGTAAAAGGCCGGTTTATAGTTAGTACAGTATCATGCTTGTCTCATGCAGCCCTTCTTCACCACCACTCAGGCTTCTATCCTGCAAAATGGATTTACAGGTATCACAAAATAAGGATTCCTGTTGAGACATCACAAACATGAAGTGCGTTGTTTATTTTGACGTACGTGAAGTGAAATGGAATGTTGTATCATGCATAATCAACTGAACTATAAATCGGCCTTACCTCGTACACTTAACGACATACGATTTTGAAATATGCCTTTTCTTGTATAAGATTACTTTTTACTAGTAATGAGGGTGCAAATTCTTTGCACCAATCTTGTCGCTACAGATTCGATTCATTACAGTTATGTATACTATACATGATTCTTCATAAGAAAGGTATTTATATGAAAGCTAGTACTAGACAGCGTAAAATTTAAGAAGCTCTTTGAACTACTGTTTTCGGTGTTGGAATGTTCATTATATCGACAAAGCCATTTTGATGTACACAAACCAGAATAATGACATATACCTACGTTCGTAAACAAGCCAGAAGTAACCAGAATTAGGACATAACCTTGATTATGACATAATCTAGAAAACGTTTCTGACGAGCTCGTCCCAGCTTCAGCTAAGAAATAAGAAATACTTGGGGTTATAATAACCTAAAGTGGGACAAATCATGTGGAATAAACAAGAGAAATTTAATGGATAGGAATGTAGACAGGGCAAGTGGCTAAATCAGGGAAATAATGTGGAAAAAACAAAGGAAAAGTCATGGATAAAAACGTGGACAGGCAGAAAAATGCCTAAATATCGGAAAGACAACAAGTGGATAAACGTGACCCTGAGAGATTAAGATAAACAAAGTGGTATAGACAAATTCTGTAAATTCAGCATGGAGCGATCCCTAGGTATGAGAAGACTTTCATGTGTAAGCAAACCCAATTTGTTATCAGCATTATATAGAATACAAAAGTTATCCAATGAAGCATTATGACCAGTGTCGTTAACATGGTCCCTAGAGGATGAAGAAACGCCTGTAATGCTTTGACCCTTTTGTTAGCTCCCAAATGCTCTTTGCAACGAACAATAAAATAATTGTACTTGCAGGGGCGGATCCAGGGTAAGTACCCCCTGTCGTTAGTCGCAGTGAAGATGATCTTTGTGTACCCCCGTACCTGGTCTCGCCGTCACTTGTGCCGAGCGCGAATCGACTATTCTATATGTGGCTCATCGCATGGTGTGTGTGAATCTTAACCTGTTATCTATTGTGCTGCACTAAGAGACAATCGTAAGGCCCACTAGAACAATTGTGATGCAGTAGAATCTATTGTGCAGCATTTTGAGGTTGGTATGCTGCACAAACCATTGTCGAGAATCTGAGATGCCGCACAATGGATTTTCATCAAGTACAATACAGCAAAGTCCCGCCTTTAACAAACTGTCTTATAAGAAACTCAGGCGGTTTCATAACGGTAAACCTATCGTTCAAGCTCGCATAGGCCAACCGTTCACACAGCAGGGTTGGGAATGTTGGTCAGATGTTACTGAGTACTTTCTTGGTGAAAAAGAGGTATTACAGTGTATGTCGTATTTCCCTATTATATTCAAAGTGCAGCATATTGTTGAGCTGAGAAAGTTTTTGGAGAAGCGACTTAGCGAACCCTTTCCCAGCCTATTTAACAAAAGCTTCGAGTTTCGCAACCCTTCGCTTCCAGATACCGATTGTGTTTGTCAGCACAGTATAATTTGTAATTATGTATGGTACCACCACAGAGATGAATATGATTTCCATTTACAGATGGCTCCAGATGGCAACTGGAAAGGGGAGCACCGTCGTGAATCTCAACAAACATTAGAATATTTCATGAACATTGATCATAAATACCTGATCCCAAAGCCTAGGGTTGCAATACATTCAAGGCACTATATGGAAAAAGGAAAGTATTTACTTGGGGTGTTTGACCAGGCAAAAGAACCATATTTCACACATTTGAAACGAAGAGTACGGGAGGGCCTATGTCATTCTATTCTATTCGAGCTTTGCCCAGAAAGATGCACTGATTTTAAGAAGAACTCGCTGCAATCGTCGCTGTACTCTTTCGAGATGTTCAGCTGGGCCTGGGATGATCGATGTCTTTCGGAGCAGAATAAACATTATGACGACGTTAAACAGTTGATAGGCTATAACTTGAGGCATGGCAGAACAATGTTTGGGCATGAGACGTATTCAGACGTATGCGATGAAAAATTTGAATTCATTCCTGAGGGTGGACGGCCATATGCGTTACACCAAAGACTCAGACCATTCTTTCTCATGACAAATTAAGGAGTTCCTTTGCAGCGCTTTATGGGTAAAGGCCTGTGTATAGTTAGTACAGTATCATGCTTGTCTCATGCAGCCCTTCATCACCACCACTCAGGCTTCTTTTTTGCTTGTTTGTTTGTATTCTTATTTTACTTCGATTTTATTCCTAGTTGTTATACACATACATGTACATATATACATACAACTAATCCAAATGGATTTACAGATATCACAAAATAGGGATTCCTGCTGAGACATCACAAAACGAAGTGCGTTGTTTATTTTGACATACGTGAAGTGAAATGGAATGTTGTATCATGCATGATCAAATGAACTATAAATCGGCCTTACCTCGTACAATTTACGAGATACGATTTTGAAATATGCCTATTCTTTTACAAGATGAGTTTTTTCTAGTAATGAGGGTGCAAATTCTTGGCACTAATCTTATCGCTGCAGATTCGATTCATTACGGTTATTCATCACACAGATTTCTTATTAGAAACGGATTTATAGGAAACGTAGTACTAGACAGCCTAAAATTTAAGAAGATTTTTGAACTACTGTTCTCGGTGTTGGAATGTTCCTTATATCGACAAAGCCATGTTGATGTACACAAACCAGTTAGGGCGCTATGGTAATGCACAGTGGAAAAATTTGCGGACATTTCCATTTCAACTTTAAACCATGCCTTTTGTGTTAGTATTCATGATTCAAGAGGTGGGACGTGTTCAACTTTCTTAAAACAACCGTCCAACTCATTTGACTATTACTCGATTTAGGCCACCTACAATCATTGAGCGCCATTTTGAAGAATGAATGTCATGTATATCTTTAGGTAGAAAACTTGAAGGTATGAACAAATAAGGAAGTTAAGCTGGCCAAAAGTCATTTATCATAGCTAGTTAGGTAGTCTAAAGCAATAAATTATATGATTTTAGGCAAAAATAAAGCTGTCAGGGAAAATAAAGGACTTTTAGCTTGTAAGGCCATAACATATTGACATTCCTTAATTGCTTGCCTACACCCTTTGTTATAAAAACAACATTTATAAGAAACATCAGGCTGAGGTTTTCCCAAAATATAAGAACAACATAAGAAAAAAGCAGGCTGTAATTCAACACAATTTAAGAAATGTAATGTCAGAAACAATTGAAACATAATAAAACAAAGGAAAATAAAAATAAAACATTAAGACGGTTTCTCCAACATAAACAGTTGCAGTAACACACCCTAATTGACGTTGATATAGCTTTGATTACTTTATTGAGCAATTGTTATGTGTGGACACTACCATGCACTGGAAATTGCAATGCAGAAATAAGAAACAAAATACGAAAATCCTGAGGCTGAAATTATATGGAAAAATAAGAAAGGCCAGGCTGAAATTGGAGCAAATGTTCTTTAAAAAAAGCGTATATTGGCGCATTCATACTATGACTTCTGGTTTTAACATGACAAGGCATGGAAATATTTGTATTGGCAACTTGAAATACATTTATAACATTTGTTTATGAAAGAAAGTTTAACATTATTAGCTTCTGTCACATAATTCAGGGCCTTTTTTAACTTAATAATTGAGGATTGTAATAGTGGCAAGGTAAGATTGCTCAAATTTTGCAGAACCACTGAGTAATTTTTGTCCCCTTATAATTGTTGCCTTGACGATCATGTTTTGTCTGTTATTATGCTGACTTTGCTGCTTTGTCAGATTTTCTGTGTCCTATTGAGTTTCTTTTGCTGTGTTGATTAGTATCATTAGAATATAGTGACAGCCTCTTCGCATTAAATGTGCGGTGGACCCAAACACTAAATATGGTTACATTACGAAATCAAAATAAATAACAAAAACTAGTACTCTAACATTACTCCCTCCTTCAAAATCAATCCTCCTGGCTTGAATCATCAAAAGGAAGTACTGCCAACAAAGAATAAAAATACAAATTAACGAGAAAACATGTAACAAACCAAAAACATGTATCACACATGAATTACGTTACATCATCAAAATACATAAACCTAGGTGGAGTGTAGATTGCTTCGCAAAGTGGAACTCTTAAGCGTTCCATATCGATGTGGAGGTTCCTTCGCGGCTCTTGCACTTTGGTATCAGGGCTCACTGCCAAATTTTCTGCCTCCTTGCACTGGTCTGTGGCCTCCCCCGTTCTATCATCAACAGTACCCGCTTGGAAGTGTAGCATATTGGTGTTCTATGTCTTAGATTAATCTGTGTTTTATGTCGTGTCGCTTTACTTTTGATATTGCGTTTTGGAATGGCATGTTCGTGCTACTTCCTGTTATGTGTGCAACTCGCTTGTAGTCTCAGTATCACCCTTTCCTGGCGATGTTTGTCCTTGTCAACGTGTATTGTGCTTTGAGGTAACAAATGTTGTATAGTGCTTACGATTATATTATGTGTGTTTTAGTATTTGATTCAGTCAGATAGTTAGTTCAATTCAGTCTTACGGTTATTACGAAAAGAGCACACGAGCATAGAAATTTCTCTGTGTTGTTTGTAACTTAGGCCTAGGCCTATGGCCTAGGCTTGACGGCTCGAAGTGAGACCCCTCGTACGTTACAGAAGGGTGTTGTCCTTGAGAGCTCCTGATCCTGGGTTATCCCATGGGGCTCTTTCAACAGCCCATTAACATCCCTTTCGAGCGATTCGGGGACCACTGGTACAGATGTTTCTGGTGCGTATTTCGGCCGATTGTGGGGACAGGAATACCTCCTGTCTCAACAGTACTTTGCAACATGGCCGACCCTTGGGCAGCAGTAGCAAATGGGCCGGCCATCCTCACAACGATAAATGTTCGTACGATCAGCGAAAGGATGTCGTAGGCGTTCCTCTGCTGTTTTCAATCTTTCATATATGATTGCAAAATCTGTAGATCTAACTTCCATCTGAAGGCAGGAACTTGTCGATCCCGGGCAAGGACACCAATGTAAAACAATCAAGTTTTACAGAATATAACAAGTCAATAATTAAGAGTTAAAATAACAATTACTACTACGACAAACAACACACAATATATAAAAATAACACAACGGTAAAAGTACAAAACATTTATCCAAGTTCTCGAAGTTCAACAAGTCTGACAATGTTCTTCGACGGGAAATGGTGCACGGCAAATCCGTGAACGGCGACGACAAATAATACGACAAACGGCAACTCCAACCAGATTCACGACGATCCTAGCACGGAACTTCACGGGAACATATGAAACAGCCCTAAAACTTTGGATTAGGCTCTAATAAGCTCTCAGGATTTATCGGGTTTTTAATTCGTCAGTAATAAGCATAGAAATAAGGTACTTGCAGTGGTCACATGACCATTACGTAATCTCGATCATGATTGGCCAATTCGGTCTGGTGGGCAAAACAACTTGTTGCAAAGAAAGGCGATGTCTGAACTGCAAGTAGTTGGCTATGAATAGATGAGCCGCTGCTATCATTCACCGGTAATTTATCAAGTCTTAGGTAATTTCTAAATATCTCAGTTCACATACTATTTCATTCACATTGTATCAGTATTTTCTCATGGAAACAAAGCACCCTGAATGCGTTTATGCGTTCCACTTTTAACTCTGCAAAGTCAATCAAGTCTAGGAAAGCATGATCACAGTCGTGGTCAATAACTTGATAATTTTAGTTATTTGCCTATCTGAAATGTGACGACAGGTTTTAAAAGCTTTAGATTCCTTCTGGAAGCATTCACTTTGTAGACTCTGACTGTTTTAAAATTAATAGACTGTTCCATTTGTAAACAGTGAGAAGATTTCGCATGCCCCTTGCAGTCCTTGGTCCTCGATTACATGTGTTGTAGTCTGTAGGTATACAGTAAAAAACGCTGTGAAAGCAAGTACCGTCGTCCGGACAGGTTGAGGGCCTGAGTGTTTTTAAAACAGCAGTCTTTTATATCGATTGCAATACAGTCAGAGTTTACAAAGTGACATGCTTCCAGAAGGAGTCTAAAGCTTTTAGAACCTGTCGTCACATTTCAGATAGGCAAATAACTAAAATTATCAAGTTATTGACCACAACTGTGATCATACTTTCCTAGACTTGATTGACTTTGAGTAGAACTCAGAAACGCATTCAGAGTGCTTTGTTTGCATGAGAAAATGCTGATACAATGTGAATGAAATAGTATGTGAACTGACATATTTAGAAATTACTTAAGACTTGATAGATTACCGGTGAATGATAGCAGCGGCTCATCTATTCATAGCCAACTACTTGCAGTTCAGACATCGCCTTTCTTTGCAACAAGTTGTTTTGCCCACCAGACCGAATTGGCCAATCATGATCGAGATTACGTAATGGTCATGTGACCACTGCAAGTACCTTATTGCCGAATCAAAAACAGCTATGCGTTGACTCGTGGCATTAGGGAGATGCAAAAGCATGCTGGCAGCTTCAATTGTCGCTCTACAATTTATAATCCAGTTTAATATCAAAATTATGTCGATTTTAATATCACTAGCAACATGAAAGTCTTGCATATTTTCACTACCGTTTACAGCCACAGGTAACTCTACTCTGCCTAGAATTCCAATTGTTGAGTTATTTGCAGCTTCAGCCACGATATCTGATGGTAATAAACTGATATTATTCACGTTTAAGGTCTTTACTAATTAAAGATATAGAAGCACCAGTGTCGATAATGCACAACTTATTATGACCATTTATTTGAACTTCAACTAGCAATGATTTGCACTTATTTGTGGCCGATACAGTAGAGTCTTATTTTAGCTTGCTTTTGCTCTACTTGAGTTCTTCTCTCTTCTCTCTTCTCTATCGCCTTTAAATCAGCTCGGCAAAATCTAGAAACATGACCAATCTGTCCGCATCTAAAACACTCAGGGGGCGTTTGAATCCTACGGCTTGTAGCACGAGGTTGGGTTCGATTTACCATAACGTTATTCGGAGTTTGTTCTACGCGACAGTTTCTTGCTATATGTCCTTTTCTATTACAGTTAAAGCAAGTTCTCCCGTTTTGCGACTCTTCTCTTCAGTCTTGAACTGTTAGGACTAGGGCTAGGACAATCCCTGGCTACATGCCCAAAACCCTGGCAGGTAAAACAAACTTTATTGTTCATCAATGGTGAAGCACTAATACCTTGTACTGGCGCAAAAGGCGTAACTCCGCTTTGTTTTGCTAAAGCTGATTCTGTTTTCAAAGTTTTCATGGTAGCATTAGCAGCTTCAAACCTGCGCGCGATTAATAGTCCTTCCTCTAGCGTTGCTGGCGGCTCCTGTAAGAGTCTATAAAAGATATTTGTGCCTACGGGTAAACACCCTTGCACACCTACTGGTAGGCTCTGATTCTTGGGAGAAAATGCACAAATGAAACTCTAGAATAATCTTCAGGTTCTAGGTTCTATAATTCTGAGGACTGTATTTCTCTATCAACAATATAACAAATAGTTCCTTCGAATATAATTAAGGTTAACTTACATGTACGTCAGGTTCGCTTCACAATAATCACACACTAAAACTAGAGGCGTGTCGCATGCCCCCTGTACATGGTACATACCAAATATGGCAAAGTGATGTCCATATATGTATATAAGATTCAATTTCTTACACTCCCCCTTGCAAGCTCATAAGAGCTTGCAATAGGAATGCTAACTTTCTAAGAGATGAGGTTCAAGTTCTAGTTCAAATATATTGAAATAATATACGCAGTTCCATGATTTTTTTTTCTTCTTTTCTTCATTATTTTGTCCTTTAAGCAAATACAGCAACAAATTCGAGTCCTTTTCTCGTAACAGCGATATCGAAATAAGTCAAATAGCTCGCTACACATAGTCCATTAGCCGTTTCTCATGAACCTTTGTACAACAATAATCGCGACTCACAATGGGGTCCATGCTCCCGATAGCAATATATACAATATTTACAATGCGTCCCTCAAACGACGTAAAACATTAGCGTCCAATGGCGCAATTCGCTTAGGGCGAGATGATTGCTTTTCATTAACAAATTCAACTCCTTGTTGTATAGATGTGCCTAGTAAAGTCGGTATGTGTCTATCCTTTACCTCTACTGGGAATAATTTCGATAAAGGGCGATTAATTAATGTCTTCCTTCCCGTCGGTGAACTGACCTTAACAGCAGCTCCTCTTACTCTTTTATCCTTACTGATGATCAATTCCTCTATTTTCCCCAAACGCCAAAATCCCCTTGGTGTCTTGTCCTCGTGTACTGTTACGACATCCCCGACAGCAATATTTGGTTGTCCGACTCTTTTCGTGGATAAATTATGTGATTCACGCAAATCGACTAAGTATTCATGTTTCCACCTATTCCACCAGTGGCTCAGTAACTTTGCAATAAACTCCTGTCTCTTTACTAACAATTTTCGATTCAAATTCTCTTCCGTAACATCCTTTATTTCTCTATCTGGCAATGACTCTAATCGCCTTCCACATATAAGGTGTGAAGGAGTCAATGCTGTATCAAACTCTTCTGCACTGAGATAAGTAAGTGGACGATTGTTAAGCGTTCCTTCTATTTCAACAATTAAAGTATAAAGCTCATCTTGTGTTACTGATGCATTTCTAAGGATCTTCTTCAAACTTCTCTTAACTGATTTGATTAACCTTTCATATATCGATCCATGCCACGGTGCCTTTGATAAGATGTTGGTCCACTTAATTCTGGATACGGTAAGGTACTTCTTAACTTCTTTGTTTTCAAATAGCTCTTGCAGTATTTCCTTAGATTTCTGGAAGGTCTTGGCATTATCACTTAGTATTAGGTTAGGTTTTCCACGTCTGCTAATAAATCTTCTGAGTGCCATTATGAATTGCTCAGCACTCATGTTCTGCATGATTTCGAGGTGAACTGCTCTACTCAATGAACATGTAAAAATAACTATCCATACCTTATGAGTTTCCTTCTCTCCTGGAGTGTACTTTGTAAACAGTGGACCGGCCAAATCTGTCCCTACACTTTCAAATGCTTCCGATCCTTGGACTCTAAAATCTGGCAGCTGAGGAGGTGCTGGGTACTGGTAGTGTTTTGATTCGTATCTCATACAGGTGCTACAATCTTTGACTACTTTCTTTAATTTCTGTCTACCTCTTGTTACCCAGAAGTTCGAACGCACTTCATTTAGCGTAGACTTTAATCCATTATGCAAAACTTTTTCATGTGCTTCTTTTATTATCAAGTTTGTCACCTGATGGTTACTTGGCAGCAAAGCTGGAAACTTAGTTTCGTACTTCAAAGATGAATTCTCAATACGTCCTTGACATCTCACTATTTCCTCTGAATCATTAAACAATCCAAGTCGATGCTCTAACTGCTTAAAGTTGCGATCTTCCTGCATATGAATCTGTAATGTTTTGATCCACAGCCTTTCTACTTGCTCTAACTCACTTGGCTCTAACTCTTCAACCTTGATTTCATTATGTCTTTTCTGTACCCGTGATTTCATATTGGATATAAACCTCAATACCAAAGCTGTACATTTCAATAGGCGATTATAAGAACTGAATTTATTGACGTCCAATATTTTATCTAAATTTACATTTCCTTTCAATTCATTCTTTGCAAGCAGTATTGTTAGTTCTTGTCGTATCTCTTGATAACACTCTTCTGTTTCTAATTGGGTCTTTGATGGTTGCACTGGGTAATTTTCCTTGGAGCTCTCAAGCCATTCTGGTCCATGCCACCACAACTGGTTTGCCCTCAGGTCTCTCACAGATTGTCCCCTAGATCCAACATCTGCCGGATTATACTCAGTTGGGCAATGATTCCACATATCAGGACTTGTCAACTTTAATATTTCCTTTGCGCGATGACTGACAAACTGCTTGTAACTCCTATCATTCTTTAACCAAGATAAAACGATGGTACTGTCACTCCAGCAATTCACTGATTCAAATTTCACTTGATTCTCCAATGCATTTTTTACTGTAATCAACAATCTTGCTAGTATCAAGGCAGCAATCAATTCCAACTGTGGAATGGTTAGCTTCTTCAAAGGTACAACTCTAGATTTGCTTGCAACAAAAGTGCTTTTATAGCCAACATCTGTTTTCTGTACAAGATAAATAACAGCACAATAAGCCTTATTTGAGGCATCACAAAATCCATGTAGGCTGTACTGTTCCATGTCTCCTTGAGCTACATCAAAATAACATCTTGGCAAGGTTATACTAAGAGCATTCTCCAAATCTTTTAGGAAAGCTAGATACACATTTGTCAACGATTCTGGAAGAGACATGTCCCATTCTAAATTCAGTAAACAAGCTTCTTGTAACAGAATCTTTAGTTGTACTGCCACAGGCGATATAAATCCAACTGGGTCAAACAATGATGCAGCAACTTTCAACAGATTTCGTTTTGTAGGTGGCAGTTCTTTGCCCATTAACACTAATCTTTCAAAGGTGAGGATAAGATTATCAGCAGAACTGTTCCATTTTATTCCTAACACCTTGCATTCATTTGGCTTTAATTGGCTCGCATCTCCAACTGTGGCTTGCACATATGACGATTCATCACTCTCAACCTTCATTGCATGTTCTGGCTGGGAAATTTCCTTGCTATCAATGACGCTTTGCAATGCTTTATCAGAGGTTCTCCATTTGCGCAAGTTAAATCCTCCTTTCAATAGAAATGATTTGGCTTTCTCATAAATCCCATAGGCTCTTTCAACAGTATCTGCACCCATAACCACATCATCCACATATGTTGACTGTGTCAAAATTTCTTTCAATTTAGCATCATCTAGCTTGCAGTTCTGAATATGATAGTTCAATGTTGCTCCTAACAAGAATGGAGAACAATTTAGGCCAAAGACCACCTTTGAAAAGCGATAGCAAACAAGTTTGGGATCATTTGCATATATATCATCTATCCACAGGAATCGGAGAGCATCCCTGTCTTGTTCATCAACTGTAATCATATGAAAGGCTTTCTCGATATCCGATACCAAGGCTACTTTAAACCATCTAAATCGTATCAAAATGTCCAAAATGTTTGGTGTTAGGCTTGGTCCTGTATGTAAGCATTCATTCAAACTGGGAGCATTTGCCTGTACTTTGGCTGAACCATCCATTACAACTCTGACTTTCGTTGTGAGGGCTTCCTTACGAACAACAGCATGGTGACTGAGATAATGTACTCTGTCTTTCATATGATTTATCAACGTTGGTTGTACTGCTTCAATAATACCCATCCGAGATTGTTCTTGTATCACTCTGTCGTACTCCCTTAAAAGTGGTGGGTCCTTTCGCAGGCGTTTCAAAGTAGAACTTAATCTATTGCCACTGAGTTCATAATTATCTGGAAGAATATCATGGTGTTGTCTCCATGGCAACCTAACAACATAATGGCCATCCACAAATTTGATGTCCTTTGTAAATGCTTCGTGTACGGAATCTATTTCTGAAATTCCTATAGCTTCCAGATTGAACAAATCGTCAACTTTCTTTTCCATAATGCTATCTGCATGTAATACTGAATCATAATAATCAATGACAACTGGCTTTGTGTCTGTTCTTAATGCACTTGTAATCACCAGATTCACACTTGTCTGCAAACTGTCTTGAATATGTTCAACCGGTCCAGATAAAACCCAACCAAAATGGGTTCCTATAGCCACAGGACTTTCTTCGCAATTGCCTTTAATGATTTCCCCTGTCATAATTTTCCACATAACATCACAACCCAATAGGATGTCAACAGATAAATCTTGCATAATGTCTGGCGGATAATCTGCTAATTTCAATCCATTCAAATGAACATACTGACTCTTTGCTTGCCGAATAGCTTGTCCTTGTAGGGGTGAACATATTGATGGCACTTCTAAGGCTTTAATACCAGTTTCGAAGTTTGAGAGCCTGCTTTCCAAGCAAATTGGTACAACATCACAATGCTGAATGACTGCTTCATTTGTTCCAAAGGCTTTTATCATAATTTCTTCTTGATTTGCAGTGGGTAGTTCTAATAGTGCTCTTGCTCTTTGGGTTACATAAGATCTTTGCGAACCAGAATCAATCAATAACCGTAACTTCACTTCCTTTGAAGGGTCTTCTGGGTTTGCAGCAATTACAAAGGCCGTTTGGAGCAAATAACCTTTCCCTTCAGAATTTCCTTTCACATTCATGCCACAAAATGATGTTGCTGGTTCAGCAATGTTCGTTTGAGAAGCTTGATCTGCTTTTCTTCTTGGAAAACTTGAAGACCTATCTCCTTCATTTTTACTTTGGCGATAAACAACTTGACCAGGTCTATTTCTATTTTCGCAAAGTGCAACATGATGACGTCCTTTGCAAGTGAAGCACTTGATGGATGATTGACACTCGCGCGCTAAATGCCCGCCTTTACGTAAACATAAGTAACAGCGTCCTTCTCTTTTGAGAATATTTCTCCTTTCACGTATATCAGTCACGATATGACACTCAGATGTAGTGTGTGCCCCTTTGCAGAATGTACAAGTAGCCTTTGATGTTCCAGTTGTCAATGCAGCAGCAGTTGGATATCCTATATTGGTCCTTTTAACGTCTTTCCTTTCAGGTGCGCATTTTTCTCTTGCTTCAATTTCTATTCTCAAGCAATTCAATAACTCTGATAGCTCCCAGTCACTATCGCCACATGTTTCGTTCATCTTTCGGCTCAAAATCAATCTAATCTCCTCAGGCAATTTTTTCTGAACCATATTAACCAAGATAATGCTGTAAGATTTCGGATCCACTCCGATTGCTTGTAACCCTCTACAGTGAGCTTCCACTGTATCATAAAATTTCCGAATATCCGCAATATCTGCATGCTTTCCAAGGGTATTTATTGTCAATAAGGCATCAATATGAGAGTCTAAAATAGTTTGCCTCTGTCCAAATCTCCCTTTCAAAATATCCACTACAGTTTTGTAATTAGCATCGGATAGTTCGAATCCAGCCACAGCCTGATATGCAGTCCCTTCACATTGTGCTTTCAAATATTCCAATTTTAGGGCATCGCTTAGATTTGGGTTAGAATCCACTGAAGCTTGAAATGAATCCCAAAATTCATAAAATTTGTGAGGCTTCCCATTAAATTTCCTTAATTGCAATTTGGGGAGTTTTGTAAAGCTTGTTCCTCCCCCCTGAACTACTGGGGTTTGATTCTGTGCTCCACTTCCGCCTGGAGTAACTTCGATCTTACGCAACTTGTCATCAATTTTGAGCAAAATTTCATAAACAGTTTCCCTAAATTCTCCCGATTCATTTATCTCAGCAGCGATAGCATCTTCATTATCTAATAATCCCAATATCTGGTCATCCAAATCACTAATTTTTTCCAGTTTTTCTTCAAGAACTTTCTTGTTTTGCCTCAATTTCAATGAATCACTCAACTGGGGAGCACCCAAAAGTGTCCTAGTCTGTTCTAGCGCTTTCATCGAGTACGCCTTATGACCACCACGAACTTTACGCAGTTTTGGCAGCTTTACAGATAAATCTGCTTTGCTAGCAGCATCACTTGATGTAGTTGGTGCAGTATTCTTCGGCATTTTCCCAATAATTTCACATTCAATCCGCTCGGTAGACCATATAAAAGATATTTGTGCCTACGGGTAAACACCCTTGCACACCTACTGGTAGGCTCTGATTCTTGGGAGAAAATGCACAAATGAAACTCTAGAATAATCTTCAGGTTCTAGGTTCTATAATTCTGAGGACTGTATTTCTCTATCAACAATATAACAAATAGTTCCTTCGAATATAATTAAGGTTAACTTACATGTACGTCAGGTTCGCTTCACAATAATCACACACTAAAACTAGAGGCGTGTCGCATGCCCCCCTGTACATGGTACATACCAAATATGGCAAAATGATGTCCATATATGTATATAAGATTCAATTTCTTACAGAGTCTATTCTGCGTTGACCTATCGCTTATGCCTAAAATAAATTGGACTACGAGTCTATGTTTGTACTCTTCCCCTTGAAATTCACATTTAGCAGCAAATTCTTTGAGAGCCACTGCATACGGATCAACAGATTCCCCAGCCTCCTGAACTCTGCGATTAAAATTAAAGCGCTTTTCAGCTAAGGTCATGTTACGGTCAAATAAAGACTGCAGTTGACAATTGACTTACCCATTCTTTCCATGCATCCTCGTTATCAGGAAACTTAATAGATTCAGCTAGGCGGAATGCGTTTTCACTGAGGTTCAATAGAAGGGCAAGTCTGCGCTTTTTCGTATCCGTTACCACACCGCTTCGAAGTATAACACAGTTTCTTTACGAATAAATCAAAATCCTCACCAATGTGATACTTATCTTGTCGACGAAAAAGTGCGAACGATGAACGACTGTTCTCTGGATCACCATCCATTGCTACCTCTTCTCCTTCTCTCGCCATTGCGACCAAAACGACTTCTATGTATTTACATTTTACAACATGTACAATAAACAGCTACATTGAATCAATGATCTCGGTGGGACCTCCAAAAATCTCTGTGACGATGCCGAACACAGAGTAAGACAGAAGAGAAACTTGTCCTTTATACACACTATATACACAATCGCAATTTAAACTCTAACTTCTCAACTATTACTTCCATGCACATCTCTCTAACACTCTCTTTGAAACACGTACTACTCCAACACTAAATCACTCAAAACTACTACTCTCAATCACGCCACTCGTTCCAGATCTTTACTATACCTCATACTCATTCACGTTCCTTCACAATATAAAGCAATGTAATTATTATCTATAAAACTGAGCATGTCTTTGAAATTTCAAAAGCCAATTCCTTACACCTTTCAAATATCGTGATATATCTGTTGACTTCTCATTCACATGCAAAGTTCAGGACGTTTAGCATATGTTAAATTTGAGTGTTGACGGAGGAAAAATACTCAGTGTTCTGCAGAATCACAGCATGTTAGGATTTAAGCGACTGTTTACTAGATCTCCAAGCACAATCTCTGAGAATTATTGGCGGTAATGCCCCCTGCTGCCTACGGGCCTGTTTGTTTGTTGCCTTTAGACAGTTTTAGCTTTAACCATATTGTGCTTACGTTTTACATTTGTTCTTTAATAGCTGTTTTCACACCATGTTAACGACACCGGTCATAATGCTTCATTGGATACCTTTTGCATTATATATACAGGCGCGGATCTAGCCAAAAATCTGACTTATGCTAAAAGGGCGTGGTCAGTAATTTAGGGTTTGGTCATGAATGCAAGGGTGTGACGAGATAATCTTAAATAAAGTATACTTTGTTCTATCCATTCTAGCTCTAAAATTGTGTTGCATAGCTTTGTCATACCTGCATAGCTTTGTCATACCTGCATAGCTTTGTCATACCTGCATAGCTTTGTCATACCTGCATAGCTTTGTCATACCTGCATAGCTTTGTCATACCTGCATAGCTTTGTCATACCAGCATAGCTTTGTCATACCTGCATAGCTTTGTCATACCTGCATAGCTTTGTCATACCTGCATAGCTTTGTCATACCAGCATAGCTTTGTCATACCTGCATAGCTTTGTCATACCAGCATAGCATTTGTCAAAAGGACTTCTGGGTTGCATCACTTCATCATGTTTTCATGAAAAAGTTGACTTATGCTTGAAACTTCATTTGAACAAACCGCTGTGATGAATGCTAATAAGAGCACTGCAATAACACTGTATGCCACATAAAATTTAAATGAGCGAAAAATTGCTATTAAAGAAACTTTGACAACTAGATACGTATAAATTCAGTAGTCAATAGGCTTCTGCAAATCATTGAGCTGATCTTCTTCAGATTTTTTGAGCATTCGTACCCCTCAAAAATTCTCCAAATTGTTCCATGCCCCCAACTGTCCTTGAAAAAGTTTCCATGCCCTCCCCAATCTTAACCCGCCCCGGTACCCAGAGTTATAAATGACTGAACCCTGATAGCTTATCCTTTTGCCTGACAAGAAGTGTTTGCTCTGAAAGTCTCAGAAACTGGGAACTACAGGGCAGGCCCGTTACAGGCAAGCAGAAGTTACCTGGAGAAGTGCCTTTCCTTGTTTGTGATAAAATCATGGAAAACGTGTATGTCTCAGAGGGAAGCTTTTCTTTTTCGTGTAATTGTAAAGCTTCGTCTTGTAAAAGCCGTTTTATATTTGAAAGGACCAAACTAGCAGTAATCGCCATTGTGGGGAGCTGAGATATGACGGTGAAATGACGTCTATTTCTGTCAGTTGCAAATAAGCTATGTCAAGCTAATTACGTAATGTCTGAGAGATTATTTTGGACGTGAATGCCAGAGACAGATGCTCTCTTTCTCATTTCAACAGGAGCTCCTCAAAGCGATGTTACATATTGCCTTTCCAACCAGTGAATTTCGTTCCACTTATTATTCATTATATTTTCAGCAGCAGTCAGCGTCAAGTTTGATTCGATATTCGCTCTTCAGCAGAAGTCAGCTCTTGTTTTGATAGGGTAGATTTGAACTGACTACAGGCTCCCGCCAGAGTTGATGCTGCTCGGAATGAGCCATGATTGACCAATACACCGCTGATTCTCTATAACGCTGTCATAAAAGGCAGGTTGCGTATTGTCGGTTTACTCCAGTTCCAGTGTAAGCTTTGTATAGTACATGTGGGAAAGAACTGTGCGCTTAAGCCTGGTTTTCATATATCGTAATTCATCGGCGATCATCGCCGATACAATACTTCATGATGATCGGGGAACATCCCCGATGGTCGGCGACGATCCCCGACCATCGGGGATCGTCGCGGACCATCGGGGATGATCCCCGATCATCAAGAAGTATTGTATCGGCGATGATCGCCGATGAATTACGATATATGAAAACCAGGCTTAAGTCATAAGCCGTCGGGGACAATCCCCGATCATCGGGAACCTGCATCGGCGATGATCGCCGATGAATTACGATATATGAAAACCAGGCTTTAGGGATCGCTCCACGCTTAATTTACAAAATTTGTCTATACCATTTTTTTTATCTTAATCTCCCAGGGTCACGTTTATCCACACGTTGTCTTTCCCATATTTAGGCATTTTTCTGCCTGTCCACGTTTTTTA
>OZ025274.1:13226357-13311357 GCA_964019165.1 Mastigias papua
GGTACACTAAAACTTTTTAAAGAATATACGGCCTATAAATACTGTTTTTAAGATTCATGACAAGAAGAAGGCTCATATTCCCTTCTCTTACGCAATTCAAGAGCCATAGTCATTCAACGGAAGCTAAATAGGACTAGTAAAGGCACTTGCAGGGTAGCGGGACCTCTGATATCGGTCCAAGGGTGTTGTTGACCCTTCCCTTATGCGAGCCCCAGGCCTAGCTGGCCCGGCTGGTAGTATCTGGAAGGGTCCCTTGCTCAGGGTTACGAGCGATGGCCAATTGCGGATCCAACAGGAAACTGGTGGTGAAGGCAGATCAGCTACGACCTCAGAGGACAATGGCTGTTTACAGGCAGAGGACTCTCTGGGAAGAGAGGTGACGATCTCTGTAGACTCACTCGACAGAAGGCAATGATAAACTATTGTCGTATTCTGCCTTGTATAATCATGGTAATATTTGTGAACAGTAGGAAAGATAACAATGTGAATGATCCTAAAGGTGGGGTCTCGTTCAGTAGGGATCATCGTGTGCTACAGGTGATACCCGACCGTTATCCTGCGTCTGTATGCAGAAATAGTAAATTTAATAAAAGTATTGCAACAAGGAATGTTAGGACAAAATATCAAGTGGAAAGATGGAAAACATAATGGTGTAAACGAGAAGAATGAAGATTATCATATTAGGCGTTTGTGAAGTAAGATGGACACAATCTGGAAAATTAACACCTGAAGGAACTACATTTATTTACTCAGGTGGAACGGAACACAAGTGTTGCGATTTAAAGGGTTCTCAGAGAAAGACTCAGTTAATGGCAACGTCTTTATTTCATCTCAAACGACTACAACTAACTAAAAAGTGTAACAACGTTTGTTAAGAAGCTTCTGTTGGCTGCATTCCAATATATATATAAAGGGTTGCCGCTATGCCAATCACAACACCATCCCCCCATTAAATCTAGTGGGTTACGAAGTCTCCAAACCGCAAAGGGGGGTTTATATTTTGCCTCAATCTAGGTGGTCGATGTAGAGGGCCGGTTTGATTTTCTGGTACTTCCTCCCTGGGCATGGTGGTGAGCTCTATTTCCTCTGCTTCCCGGACTGGACAATGTGGTTCCCCCTTGTTGAATGGGATTGTGCAAGATTTTACCTGATTGTGGTGCACCACGATGTCTTTCCCTGCTTTAGAACGCAATTTGTAGTTGACACCTTGATGAGAAATAATTTTATATGGCCCAATCCACCTCCCCCCAAATTTCCAAGCCTTAGGGCGACGCAACCATACAGATTGGCCAGGGAGCAAAGGAGTCCAGTTACTATTCTTTACATTACCTGGCTGGCTATACTTTTGTCTACTGCGAGCTAAATTCTCTCTAGCTACATCTGCGACTGACTGCAAATTACAACGGATCAAGGCAGCATATTCGTGTTGACTGCAAGGGTTTTTTAAGGGTAACCCCAGATCTAGCTCCAGTGGGGTTCTAGCAAGACGACCAAAAACCATTTCGTAGGGACTATAACCGGTTGACGCGTGAGTGCTAGTATTGTAGGCATAGGCAACTAGATCCACCCAACAGTCCCAGTCATGTTGGTGTTTCGAGACGTAGCTGGTAAGCATGTCCTGCAAAGTACGATTTTGCCGTTCAACAAGACCATCGCACTGAGGGTGGTATGCTGATGTGCGAGATTTATGTACGCCCATTAGGCAGCATATTTCATGCATCAAATTGCTTTCGAAATTTCTGCCCTGATCGGAGTGGATAACGGTAGGTGGCCCAAATCTACTGAAAACTTTTGACACTAGGATTTCAGCAACAGTCCTAGCTTTTTGGTCTTTGGTAGGAAACACCTCACACCATTTGGTGAAATGATCCATAATAACCAGCAAATGTTTGTTCCCTTGTGTGGTTTCAGGCAAGGGACCCATATAGTCCATTGCCCAAAATATAAATGGCTCATTAACGGTAATAGATTGCAAGGGAGCCTTTATGTGGTTAGGATCCAGTTTAATTTGTGCACAGACCTGACAATTTTTGACGAAATCTTGTAACTGAGTAGTCATATGCGGCCAAAAGTACCGCTCTTTAGCCTTAAGAAGAGTGCGTTTGAGTCCTAAATGACCAGAAAAAGGACTACAATGAAGGCCTTGCATGACCGATTGGACCAAGTGGCCAGGTATGACAAATGAATAGCGTGGCAAGGAATGATTAGCAGAAAGGTTTTTGACAAGAAGTCCATTAACTAGATAAAGATCATCCCAACAATGCCAAAATACGCGCAAGGATGGTGTGCCAGCCCATACAAAATACGGGGGCTTGGGCATATCAGCTAGTTTTAACTCCATAATGGTGGATATGTATGGATCATCTTGTTGGGCTTGTTGTAAATTGTAGCCTGGAGTCATGGTAGTGGCATAAGTAGCTAAGGGTGAAATAGGGGGGTCAGAGGAAACTGGGGGACAACTAGATGTTGGCAATGGCATGCGAGATAAAGCATCAGCGTTTTGGTTAGCGGTACCAGGGCGATGCTTAACAACAAAAGAGAATTCCTGAAGGGCCATAACCCACCTAGCAAGCCGTCCCTTTGGCGCTACAGAGTGGAGCCACTGTAAGGCGCTATGATCAGTAATCAAGGTGAAGTCTCTTCCCAGTAGATATACACGATAATGATCAATGGCAAAGATGATGGCTAAAGCTTCTTTTTCAGTGGTAGAATAGCATTTCTCACGGTCTAAAAGTGAACGACTAGCATACGATATCACGTGTTCTCGACCAGAGTTATCTAATTGAGTTAGTACAGCACCCAGTCCCTTATCAGAGGCATCCGTCTGCAAGAAAAAGCGTTTGTCAAATTGAGGATAAGCGAGAATGGGTGCGCTACAAAGTAAGGATTTAAGTTGCAGAAAGGCTTGCTCCTGCAAGTCAGTCCAGGAAAAAGAGGAACCTTTCTTGGTAAGCTGCACAAGAGGGGCAGACAGGACTGCAAAGTTGGGTATAAAATTACGGTAGTACCCTGCTAAACCTAAGAATGACCGTACTTGTTGCACATTGGTGGGAGGAGCGAGAGCAGAAACAGCTTCAATTTTGTGGGGATCCGTGTGAATCCCAGCAGATGAAACGACATGGCCTAAATACGTGACTCTATCAGCGCCAAAACAACATTTAGAGGCTTTAACACGAAGGTTATGTTGCTGAAAACGACCTAAAACTAACTCAAGCCTTTCACAGTGCTGCTGTAAATTTATGGATGGAATTATTATGTCGTCAAAATAACACAAACACGTATCATACTTAAGGCCAGACAGTACAATTTGAATAGCCCTTTGGAAAGTGGCACAACCATTAGACACACCAAATGGCATTCTCAGAAATTCCCATAACCCCTCAGGAGTAATAAAGGCTGTTTTTTCACGATCTTCAGGTGACATAGCTATCTGCCAATAACCAGATCTAAGATCTAGAGTACTGAACATGGTCGATCCCTGGAGAGAATCTAAAAGGTCATCAATTCTAGGGAGGGGGTGAGCATCCCGTTTCGTCACAGCGTTTAATTTACGGTAGTCCACACAAAAACGAAAGTTACCGTCTTTCTTCTTTACTAAAACTATGGGGGAGGCCCATGGAGAAGTACTTTGTTGGATAACCCCCTGTTCCAACATGTCAGAAATCTGTCTGTTGACTTCATCTCTATAAGCGTATGGGAATCGCCTCGGGTATTGCCGTATGGGGTCAGTATTACCAGTATTGATTGTGTGAGTTATCACGTCAGTATAGCCAAGACTTTCGTCAAATACATTTGCGTACTTTAGGAGCGTATTTAAAATGACCTGACGATCATGGTCATTCAACGAGGGACTGATAACCGCTTTCAGCTCTTCAATAAGACTAACTTTATTGGCAGGCTGGCAAGAAAATGCTTTAGCATAATTAGGTAGGGGAGTGCCCTGTGTATCCACAGAAGACAGGGTATCAAGGAGAGGGCAATACTCACCTATGCGCTGTCCAGCCTGTAAAGTAATATCACAATTAGATGTGTTCATGATTCTAAGAGCTACCTGTCTACCTACGGCCTGGTTGACAGAATACGCTACTAAGAGATGGCTTGGCAACGAGTCATGCTGGATAGGTGCTATCATGCCTAGCTGATCTTTGGCACTTTTAGGAACGTGTACTAAAACAAAAGCTTCGGTTCTACCTGGCAAACAAACACTATTCACTAAAGTAATAGGAACAGGACTCCTCGAAGGGCATTGGGAAAACACATCGGAATTACTAACGACGCTATCGGTAAGAGGACGAGGGGGAGAAAGGGAGGTGGGGGCCTCATCTCTAGGGGTAATGAGGGTCTTCCCATGGCGACCTACTAAGTAATAAGTGCCAGTGCGCTCTCTAGTTAGTGCCAACCCATTGGAGGTTAGAAAGTCCCACCCAAGAACACACTCCAAGGGGGAAAATAATTTTTCGGAAATTAAGAACTTACCGGTATAAACATCGCCATTACCAGGAAAGGTAAGAGAAGCCTGCACAATCCCATCAACCGGCAAAGGCAGGCCATTTATTCCAACGCAGTGCTGAACTGTGTTTTGAATAAGTGGCCGAGGCCGCAATTTGTTAAATGTGTCTCGAGATAGAAACGAGACCATAGACCCGGTATCAATTAAGGCGGGAAAGGTTAAATCCCCGAAAAGGCAAGAAACGAGTGGCTGGTTGGGGGCTTGAAACGAAGCCGTGCATGGCCCAGCAGAGAAAATACAGGGGTGACCTTCAACCCAGCCCTCTATTGAGGCACCCCTTTGAAGTTTAAAGACTTACCAGACATCGATGAGCCTTGTGAGGAACAGACATAGTTGTTGGCGCATTGGTGTTGTTCATGGCCCCAGCCCGCACAGAGGGCACATTGTAAAGTATAGGGGCAGGAATTCACAAAATGCCCAAGTCCATTACAATTAAAGCAGCGACGGGCTTGGTTGTTCCGTGATCTTGTATTTTGACGTGTCTGGGGGTGAAATCCATCTGGTGCACTGTTCTGCATACGTGGAGCGGTAAAACGGCGCGTGAAAGGTTGGTGGGGCGGCTGAGGAGTAGGGGCAGACATCGCGGCTTCAAGGTGCTTATGGCGGTCTGTCAAAGCAGTAACTGCGGCAGTAAGTTGCGTCACAGTGTCTTGAAGGCTGTGAAATTTGCTTGCCATCTTTTCGTCATCAACTCCAGCGGCCGGTTTGACGGCAAAGGTCAAAGTGGGGATATCTGCTTGACGAATAGCCCGAAAACGTTTTGCGAAGTTCTCCATTTCCGCCAATGACGGCGTTGGATTGGCTTCTAAGAGTTTCAACCGTATGCCTTCGGGCAAACCACGCATAAATTGCCTGCTTAATAGGGCCTCTCGTGCAGCATCGCTGAGGGAAGGATCGGCTTTTGAAAGTAAGTCCTTCAAATTCCATAAAAATATAGTGGGGTCCTCGTCTGGCCGGAGAAGGCGATGTTCAAATGTCGCAAAATTTCGTTCGCGATCAACAGCAGGGCAAAAGGAGGCCAGCAATTGTTCTTTCAAATTCCGATACGAGCCTTTCACCTCGTCGGGCAAAGCATGGAAATAGGCGGCAGCAGGCCCCCTTAGAAAGGCTGGTAGAACTTGTAACTGCTTCTCCTCATTCCAAGCATTGGCAGTAGAGCAGCATTCGAATTGGCGAAACCAGGAAACAATATCGCCTGAATCAAACTTCTCAGGTTGAATTGAAAAAGTTGCCATTCTGGGTACACTTCTCTGTTACCTCTGTCACCAATGTTGCGATTTAAAGGGTTCTCAGAGAAAGACTCAGTTAATGGCAACGTCTTTATTTCATCTCAAACGACTACAACTAACTAAAAAGTGTAACAACGTTTGTTAAGAAGCTTCTGTTGGCTGCATTCCAATATATATATAAAGGGTTGCCGCTATGCCAATCACAACACAAGCATGGTGTTGGAATATTTTTGGATGAGGAAACTGCAAAATGTTTATGTGGATTCCGGTGTGTTTCAGAAAGAGCTATGGTGGTGAGACTGAAAGGGAAGCCATTTGACATCTCTTAGATCCAGTGCTATGCACCTACAGCTGATAACACTGATGATGAAATAGACAGATTTTATGATCAACTGAATAAAGCAATAAAACAGTGCAGATCGCAAGATATTAGAAGAGTTAAGGGTGATTTCAACGCAAAAGTAGGAAGAATGAGAGATGGTAGAGCAGTTGACCCGTTTGGCTTAGGCCAGAGGAATGATAGGGGTAGCATGTTGGTAAAATGGTGCACAACGAACAGATTTGTAATCACGAACACATGGTTCCAACAGCACATGAAGAACTTGCATAATTGGAAGAGCCCTGGAGACACATGTAAGAAATCAAATAGATTATATTCTGATTAATGCATGTTTTCGAAATGCTATGACAAGAGTAAAGACACATCCAGGAGCAGACTGTGACAATGACCATATTGTGTTCATGGGTAAAATACGTATTGATCTGAAAAAGTTGAGGCGTAGTAAAATGAAACCTAAGATAAAATGGAAAGTACTTATAGAAGATACAAATGTTAACGCCAAGTTCTGTCAGCAAGTAGAAGAGCGATACAAACAATGTGAGGAAGATAGTAATAAGTGGAAAACTTTACAAAAAGCGTTAGTAAATAGCGCTCAAGAGTGTATCCCTAAATGTGGAATGACAGCTAAGAAGAAATGGATGACAGTAGAGATTCTTGAACAGGTGGAAGTGAGACGCAGAGTAGAAAGAGACATGGACGAGTACAGAAGGGTAAACTTGAATATTCGAAATGTGTGTAGGGCAGCTAAGAAGGAGTATCTAAACCAGCAATGTGAGGAGATTGAAGAATTAAAAAATAAAAACATTCAAATAATGTATGAAAGAGTGAAAGCTGTTGTTAATAAGAAAAGATGGTATATATCTAGGTGTGTAAAAGATGAAGATGGAAATGTGTTGGTGGAACAGGACCAAATTAAGAGAAGGTGGACAGGGTACATCAATGGTTTATATTCAGATACGGAAAGAAAAGATAGACCAGGAATTCAGAAACAGATGACTAGGAATCCAATTAGAGGAGACGAAATAAGAGAGCAATGAAGCAGATGAAGAGGAACAAGGCAGTAGGAAAGGATGAAATAGCATTTGAAATGATAGAGGCTTTAGGAAATTTTGGACTTGGAAAGATCACTGATATTGCGAATTATGTGTATGATTCTGAAAACATACCTGATGAAATGATTGAATCGATTTTCATTGCCTTACCGAAGAAGCCAGGAACAATAGATTGCATAGGACACAGAACGATTAGCCTTATGAGTCATGAATCAAAGATAATCCTACGAGTAATGCTAAATAGGAATAAGAGTGCCATCAGAGAAAAATTATCGGATGAACAGTATGGATACAAGCCTGGGAAGGGAACAAGGAATGTCATTTTTCGTTTGAGGGCAACCATAGACAAATGCATTGAAAAGCAAAAGGAATTGTATATATGTTTCATAGACTATGTTAAGGCATTCGACTGTGTGAAGCATGACAAGCTACTAGACTTTATAGAAAGTTTGGATATTGATGGGAAAGATCTTACACTGATAAGAAGCCTGTATTATGACCAGAAAGCTGCAATCAGGATTATGGGAGATCTAGGTGAATGGGTGGATATACAGAAGGGAGTTCGACAGGGATGCATTCTCTCACCAGATTTTTTTGATCTGTATAGTGAAGGAGCCCTTAGGAAAAAAAGGATGTGTGATGGAGTCGATCTGGAAGGAATGAACTGTAATAATTTTCGATACACGGATGACACAGTATTGATTGCAGATAGTGAGAAAAAGCTACTGAGGTTGTTGAATGTTGTAACAAAGGAAAGCGAGAGACGTGGGTTAAAGTTAAATTGTGAAAAAACGTATGTGATGGTTGCCAGTAAAAAGGCACAGGCCCCGGTACGTAGTGTGACAGTGAACACCGTGCAGATAGAGCAAGGGAATAATTTCAAATACTTGGGCAGTTGGATAACATCGGATGAGAGATCTGATATGAATATTAGGTGCAGAATTGGTCAGGCAAAGCAAACCTTTATGGATATGAAAAATGTATTATGTGCAAGGAACTTAGGGTTGCGAGTTAGAACGCGTTTATGGAACTCCTACATCTGGTCAGTGCTATTGTATGGATGCGAGTCATGGATATTAAGTAAAAATATGCAAAAAAAGACTTGAAGCGGCAGAAAGGTGGTTCTGGAGAAAGATGATGAGGATATCATGGACAGAAAAACTGGCAAATGAAGTAGTTTTGGATAAGGTAGGAGCAGAAAGAGAGCTTTTAACAGCTATCAAGAGGAGACAGTGGAGATTTATTGGGCATGAGTTGAGAGGAGGAGGCATAGAGAGGAATATCTTGGAGGCTGAAATGTCAGGGAAAAGGGCAAAAGGAAGATAAAGATTAAACATGTTAGATTGGGTAAACAGCTAGGCAATGTTGCAAGAGATAGGAAAAAATGGAAAGAGAGAGCACCGCCATGATTCTTCTACGGTATTTGATCCCATGACACTAGAAGAAGAAGAAGAGACACTTGATGTGCTAAGTGATATAGAATACACATTCTTCTGGTCATTTGTGTATTATGTTGTGTTACGAATAGAAAACAATAGCTTTAGGAATCTTAATATTTTGGGATCCGTTCTATTGTCAAGAGAGGGACAATGTGATAGATGGCAGGAAAGATGACAAAAACTCATACTTTGTCGAACTCCATGCCTGACATACGATTACAAGAAACCTAGTCGAGATTTGAAATAGTAATAATCATCATAACTTGAAATGACATTTTAAAAATTTGAACGGGTTTTTATACCAGGTCAACACGATCTAGATCCGCCCCCAACGTCCTGCAGCTTTACTTTCGTTACAACATTATAACCACGCCGTCAGTATTTTGTTGCATAGGTAGCAAAATAGTGGAAACCAAACATTTTGTAGTGTAATATCGTGTCACCCCTCGACTACACCTCTACTCCCATTCCTGTGGATATCAAAATCACGCCGTCACCCAAAGGGCTTTAATAATGGTAAAAACGTGAGCGAAAAAGTGAAAAAACTTTGAGCAAGGTGAAAAAGTTGAGCATGGTGAAAAAGTTGAGCATGGTGAAAAATGCTGAGCATGGTGAAAATAGTTAAGGCAACATAAATGCAGTTGTGCCAAAATAAATGGGGTTGAGGAAGCATAAATGAAGCCGAGAACTTTTACCTGCTCGGCGTCCCATACATATCAACTGACTTTTGCAAATTTAAACTAAACAGAGTGCTACATTAGGTTGTTTTCATAGCAGAATAGTTGTTCTGTTGACATTGCTTCAAACTGATTTTTCTACAGCACGAAAAAGAGGCACCATATTTTAGTCATACTGAAAAGCTTTTTTCGTCCGACACTCGTCAGAGTATGAAAAGTCGGATAGCGACCGAAAGGTGAACCGAAATATATATAGCCAGATGCGGATACACGTGATATGATGAATAGTGTGTCCAGTTAGCCGTATGATTGGCCACTTGGCACCTATTCACCACTGTTTACTTGAAGAGTCCAAGTGAGAAAATGAACTCTTTTTGTTTACACAAGACTGGATTTTGAGTCTTTATGTAAACTGATTCCAAAACACTTAAATGAAAGGACGATCTTACTTGCCCTATGATCCGAAAATTATCGTCTGTGTATGTTTTGGCGCATTCTGGATTTTTGATAAGATGTTGTCCTATGACCGAATCACTTTTCATTTTAGAATTAGAGTTTTTACACATACGAGGTGGCTGTTCTCTTATTGTAGTGGTTTTTGTCCTGATGCTCGTGGGTACGGTGGCCCATAAGTATCATGGCAAAACATTCTTTCTCACGGCTAAATTTTCTTTTCCACGGCAAAACTTTCTTTCTCACGGCAGAACTCTCTTTTCTCACGGCAAAACTTTCTTTTCCACGGCAAAACTTTCTTTCTCACGGCAGAACTCTCTTTTCTCACGGCAAAACTCTCTTTTCCACGGCAAAACTTTCTTTCTCATGGTAGAACTCTCTTTTCTCACGGCAAAACTCTCTTTTCCACGGCAAAACTTTCTTTTCCACGGCAGAACATTCTTTCTTTCAAAACATTATTCTTGCTCTCGCTGTCGAGAAAGGATAAGTAAGCAACGTTTATTTTGGCTGCCTAGGTCCGAATGTCTATTATATTTTTGCTAAGTATGCCTGCTTGTAATCTTTGCTATACATGAAAGTAATGAAGTACTGCAACTTTCCATACGATTCCCTTTTGTTTCTAAATCGTAGTGAATGTTTCTAAATTTCAAAGATGCATTTGCTCCAGAAAGAGTTTAGAATGCCATTTTTTCAAGATAAATTTACACCCCTGCCCTCAAAAAATCTTAGTTGGACGTCTGTAAGTATTGGTATATAGTCAGGTAAATGATGATATTTCAACACTACCGAAATTAGTTTATTACGCTATGTGCTCAAACTTGCCGCAAAGTTTAGGAAGAAAGCCTTTCCGAATTTTATTGTCAATAAAGCCATTAGCTTTTAACTTATTTGTTTATTTGCAATAGAAATAATACAATTTCAAGACAAATTGACAAGAGTTAGTGCAGCTGTTTCAATAGCAATTACATTTTTTGAGGTTGCTCCTCTACTCTACTGTGCACACCTAAGCCTAGTGCACACAGCAAATTGCTGTACATTAAGTGCAAACAATTTCGGTGGGATTTAATTTATGTGATGAGAAAGCACCGAGGTGTTTTCCCACCGAAATTTTTCACCAACAGATCAAAATCTATGGTGACTTGGAAAAATCGACTTCTTTAATTTTCATTCAAAATTTTCATTTTCATCACAACATTAATTTCACCATTATTCATGTTACTTTGAACAGTACTTTTCTTATCATTGTAAGAAGTTTGATCGTGTTACTGTTAATTAACTGCCATCTTTGGTGAACCAGTATTATTTTCATGATTAAAATTATTAAATGGTCATCCCACATTCACCGTTGATTATGACAACATCCTCAGTCACATCATTAATTGCCCAACCCATTTCTCCAATCAAAATCTCCGTCGGAAGCAGGATTTCATGGTACATTGTAGGCTTGCTCTATAATTTTCATTAGTCTCTCAAAAACTCGCCGTCTCTGTGGGATAACTTGTCTTGCATTACAATTTTTAATTATCATTCACTGCAACAAGTGCAAGTAGACCAGCAGCGTTTTCTTGATTTTCATTTAATTTCTGGTGATGAGAGGACTCCATATTTTCACATTTTAGGAATTGATTATGTTTTATTAAGAATTGAATCAGGGGACTCATTTGCAAAGTTAATAATTACTTTCTAGCATTGACTGACTATATACTATATGCTGAAAATACTCCCGTTTTGCCCTGTTTCTGCTAGAGTAAGCCAAATTCTAAAATTTTTTCTGTTTAAGTTGGCATTGTCGAAGTTTTCTTGAGCTACCAAATTTCTTAATAATTCCACCGAAGTTTATCACCTAGATTCTTCCACCGAATATCTTTCTACCGAAATTTTTGCACTTAATGTACTTGGCGACAAAGAGTTTTTGACGCTAGCGACGAAAACCTGCAGAATGCTTTAACCAATCAGAGTTACTTGACAGAACACGTGCTTCAGTTTACTTTCTGCCAAAAACAAACGGAGGACGCAATAGAAGAGGATGCAGCAAAACCTTGCTTTGTGCGGGGACATGTTCTGTCGCTGACGACAAATAATCTTTGCTCCAGTGACAAAAATCTTGCTGTGTGCACTAGGCTTTTCGGATTGTAATTCAATCACTTACAGTTGGGGAGCTGTCATTTGTAATGCTGGATACAGCAAATAGATTGAAATTTAAAAGTGGAGTGAGACTGGAGCACTGTGGTACTCCACATTCTACTTCTTTAGTTTTAGGTGACAACCACGATCTCTATGGTGATAATCCAATAAGTCTACCGAAATGCATTTTTCTTTCAGGTATATCTTAAACTAAGCATTGTCAAGGCCTTTGATACTGTACGGTAAATCTTTGAATTAGCCCTTGGGGGCTTATCTATTTTTGCACCTTGTAGGTGGGGGCTTACTCAAAGAGAAGGTGAACTCAAGGGAGGAGGCTTATAAATTATTTGGCGCATGTTTTACAAAAAGCTCACTATCAAAACCCCTTTTCTCCATAGTACTAATAGAACAGTCTACATTTAAGCAATAGTCGTTATCAATGTCTTCATCATATGGGGTGGGGGCTTTTTAACGATTTGAAGTTCTAGCTTGGGTGCTTATTCGAGGGGGAGCTTTTCCTAGGGGTGGCAATTCGAGGATTTACGGTATTTGTGCAATTTTTAGTAAGATTTCATGGTCAGCAGAATCAAATGCCTTTCGTCAGGTTAGTAAATAGTAAATGCCATATATTGGCCCTTATTCATGTTAATGAAGTAGTTAGTAGTAAATTTTGGGAGATATCTAGCAGCTGAGTGTAACGTCCTGAATTTTAAACTGTCCTGAAAATAGGAGCTTGTTTTTAACTGGCTGTATGCTATCTTTCAAAAACTAAAAACTATGACACTAAAAACATGTACGCTTGGCGGTGGGGTACCTCAAAACGCACAGAAGCGTACAAGGGAGGGAGGGTACAAAGTCAACGAGTAATGAGCGTACGTACAGTTTGAATGGTACCTGCGGAGGTGCAAGCGACGAGGAAGGACCAATGGGAGGGGGCATTAAGCCTCATGCTTTTGGAGGACGTTCTTTGTAGATGGCCTTCTGAGAAAACCAATATTTTAATACAAGCATCAGATTTCCTTGCAATTATAAGCAGTTGCAACTGCTCCTCACTTTCAAATGGTGGTCCTTGGGTTTCCTATAAAATCGAATGCAGGATATCCATTCAAAGCATTTTCCACTATGTACTCAGCTTTATTTAATAACTGTCACAAAATAATCATAGTTCCTAACATGGGCGCAGGGGGGCTTTAAATTTAGGGGGCTACAAATTGTTTGCCCGAATCATTCATCTGTTGCCTGAATTAGTTGGCGTCCAGCCACATGGGACTATACCTTTTTTCGGGAAAAGCTATATTTCTTTCAGAAGAAATTGCCTGAATGAAATGGACTTCTGGCCAATTGGGGAGCTACAGCCCCCCCTCAGCTCCACCACTTCCTATGCTTATGGTTCCTAATCGCTAATGGCAAGCAAGATTTCTGGGAGATGCCTACTAAAACCAAAGTAAAAGGTGTGGCCTCAAAAATCTCACAGGGGCTATTTCCTCAGTCCCCTCAAATTCCTACCCCCCAGGTCCACTTCTTTTACCCTGACCATATTGCTAGCTACAGTATACTTTTCTTGGGTCTACAGATAAGACATAAGACTGCATCAACAAGAAATTTTCCAACAACAATAGATACTCAATTACTTAGGGAAGAAGTCTTCAGGGCTTTAATAAATAGTCATCTAGCAAAATAAATACCAGAGTGATAGCAACATTATTAGTCAAATATCAATTGACAAGTAGAGTCAAACTAAGAGACAGTTCTTTGTGCCTAATGAACTTCTATGTGTCAAGTTATATTTTATCACTACCAATAAGGTGATGTATAGATCAGTGCTGGTATAGATGGCAGACTAACAAGTAGGGAGTCTGTTCAGAGACCTTCAAAACAATCTTTAAATTATGATCTGAGAAATGGGGTGTGCTGAGAGTAAAAAGGATACAAGGCCTGATAGAGAGCAAAGAGGTTTGCTCATGATACAAAAAGCAGTGCATTAAGATTGACTAATCACAGAAGACAACAAACATCTTGAATACATATTTAGTCAACTCATCATATTGTGCATGATATCAACTCCAAACATTATTTTTCCCCTGTGGAAAAAGATTTTTATATTTTGCTTTGTCATTCTCTAGTTTTCTAAAAGTTTCTTCTTCTAGCTTCTTCAATTCTTTGTTTACACATGTTTTCAAAGATGGGTCTAACTCCAATGCACGCTTAAAATCAAGCACAGCTTCATCAGGACTCCAAACTGCTGCGTGTGCTTTTCCTCTTCGATATAATGCCTTTACATTATCTGGGTCCTTCTCTAACACAGTCGTTGTGTGCTTTATAACCTGATAATACTCCTCATCCAGAAGCTTACATTGAGCATAGTTAAGCAAAAATGGTATCTTCATTTTATCTAACTCAATCCATTCAGTATCACCTGGCTTTTCTCTTAGACATAGCTGCTCCAGACATCCTAATGCTTGTGCATAAATCTCAGCAGCCCTAGAATGCAGCCCCTCTTTGAATAGTTTGTTTCCCTTTTCACGCCATTCAGGGATCCGTTTTAGCTTCTCATCCATACTTATTGCCCAGGTTTCTTCTTCATAAGACCCAGGTGATTCGACATTTAGTAAAGATATTTCAAAAATAACATCAACATCATTATGGAGAATGTTATCTAAATCCTTGTACCCTACACCTCTGTGAAGTGCATCAAATGCACATGTGTGGCGATGGCCTTCTACTTCTTTTGACTTCCCTTCCCTCTTCTTTTTCAAATCGCGCAGGCTCTGTGCAACAACAGGATATGCTTTGACATGCTAAAACAGAATAAATTACTTGCAAAGGGTCAAAAATTATATGTAAAACAGGGAATTTTAGACAAAAGTGGGAAAGCTGAACATGCTGTGACAAAATTGATGACTACAATCTAGGAAAACTTCCCTTGCATTCTAAAGCACAAAGAAAAATAACTGCATTCTTACTCGGTACTATGCAATGTGAAAAGTCTGTTGGTACTACAGAACTTCACTATAGCACGAAAAAGCGGGAACATTGCTTTAGCATACTGAAAGCTTTTTTCGTCCGACACTCGTCAGAGTATGAAACGTCGGATAGCGACCAAAAGGTGAAACAAAATATATAGCCAGATGCGGGTACACGTGATATGATGAATAATGCGTCTATTTGGCCCTATGATTGGCCAATTAGCACCTATTCACCACTGTTTACTTGAAGAGTCCAAGTGAAAAAATGAACTCTTTTTGTTTACACAAGACTGGGTTTTGAGTCTTGATGTAAACCGATTCCAAAACACTTAAATGAAAGGACAATCTTGCTTGCCCAATGATCTGAAAATTATCATCTGTATATGTTTTGGCACATTCTGGATTTGTAATAAGATGTTGTCCTATGGCCGAATCACTTGTCATTTTAGAAATAGAGTTTTTACACATACAAGGTGGCTGTTCTCTTGTTGTTGTGTTTTTCATCCTGATGCTCATGGTGACATGTTGTTTTATTCTATCTGCTAGTCTCTGCGTGGTGCGCCCTGCGTACCGAGCTTCACATCAGCATGAAAATTCATAAACTACACAACTTTTTTGAGTGGTAGGAACGCTATCTTTTTTAGCAGATGATAGCATGACCCTAGTGTTATAAACCGCATGGGGCTTCACAGCATAGAAGCAAGATGTAATGGCTTTGTTAATTTGGTTTTCAAATTTAATGCTATGCAATGAATCAAGGGAGGACAATACTTTTAGGGTTGAGGTGAGATCTGTAGGCCAGAATGTGGCCCACACACCATAGGTTTCCCACCTCTGCTCTGAATAATATAGTCACATATGAAATATTAGTATCAGTTATGCAAAACTCATCAAAGTTGCAAGGAGAGCCCCTCTCTCTATCTCCCTCTTGTGAGTTACTTGCTCAAACATGTGATGTAACATCTCAATTCCTATGGCTTGGTGGACACTGGCAATGTTTGTGCTTCATGCACAAAGATTTGTTTAGATGACAAAAGTCTGCCAGTGTGCACTGCTCATAGACAGAAATATTTGTGATTTGGTAAAATCAAACTTGCTATCAAATGTTGCCTGCCAGCATGTATTCCAAAAAATTGTTTCTTTATTTAAAACACAAAAGCTGCCCACATGCCCTGAAAACAGCTTTGAGGAGCAAATCATGAACAGGAAAGAACCTGGTGACCATACTTACATAATACTTGCAATGAAATGATGCAATTTCATGTACTCTCATTGTTTCAAGCATACTTTCCCACACTTCCAACTTAAACTTCTTACCAAACAAAAGTGTGAATGGCTCACCAAGCTTTTTGCTATCATCAATTTCTGTCCTTTCATTGTCATTAAGAAATGTTCTGAAGTGAAAAGTGGCCTAAAATGAAAACGCTACTATTGGTGCAATAAATAATAATTCATCAAGACTGACAAAATATCATACTATTAGAACTCTTCGGTGCTTTATTGCTGGGGGCTGGAATGAGTGGGGAGCTGGAATTTTTGGGAAAATTCAAGTAGTGGGGGGTTGGAGGGGGGTCGGATTCACGCCAATTTCATGTGAATAAATGGATCTATAAAATTGTTCTAAATTGGTTCGTTTTCTTTATTAAGTAGCAAACTTTCCAAACAATTATGGCCTCAATATTTCGGAAAAAAGTAAAATATAATGACAAAATCAGTATAAAGCAAAATCAACAGAACAATTATTTTGATAAGAAAACAGGACCTAATGTAGCAGTCTGTATCATTCTTGCTTCAGCTACTTCACAAACGGCGCGGCAATTAGGTAAAAAGAGTAATAACGCAGATTTTAACTGATTGTGACGAAATTAGGCAAAAAGACCGAACGTAAAACAATGCAGATTATTTCCTAAGACACTTAAGGTCTTCAATACATACTGCAAGCATGCAAAGGAGTAGAAACAGGTTTTGATGGCTCACACGGTAGCTGATAATAATAGACATCATTAGACAAGCAATAAACATCCCCTGACCTTTGTACCATCCATAAACATTGGTATATCTCCTTTACCAGGGTAAAGAACCCTTTTTTCTACACCTGCTGGTAGGTAAATCTCAGCCATGTCTTTCGTTTGTATCTTTTTCGTACTAATCTGTTTTTGTCCTTGTCTGCTTTTTACCTTGTTTGTAAACAGCTGCCATCTATATATTGCAATCTCATTCTGAAATCGAGTCAATAATCAGCATGAGCTCCTCCATCAGTGTCTTCCACCACAGCACCCTATTAGTGAAACGTACTCTAGTGACAAACCCTCCAGGTTGTTGAATGACTTACTTGATGTCGATAAATCGGTTTATTACCATGCCAAGAAGTTAATAGCATACATCCAACCACGTTAGGTAGGAGTTGTAGCATTTTTGCTAATTTGTCCTTTACACGTTCAGTGCAGTACCTATGATTTACGTTGTTAATATGACAAACAGTCTAAACGAACTGACGGAAGTAATTTGATAGATGTCCATTGCAGATTTCCTGCATCGTTGCTAGCCCGCTCACTGTTGCACAGGAAGTGTTTTATCCAGTTTACAATGGAGATATCAGGAGTGGACTGTCTTTCCCTCAGTGTATTGGAGTGAGAACTCCTTGTCTTAAGCGTTGGCTCAAGCGTTGTTGGTTTTTTATGGTGACCAAACCGTTCGATTGCCCGAGACAAGCAAATCGAAGTATACCGATTTGATTAAATTAAATTGTACACCATGCAGTTCTCATTTTCCTGCAAATTGTAAGATTTCTCTGCGGACGTCCGCCGATTTCCCTTCGGTCTTATGTAATGACTCATCTGTTGTAAGCATCTGATTATTTAGTAATGCAGAGTGCAGTCAGTATCCCACAGTTGCTGAGTCTCCCGCATTCCGCTGGAGACTCAAGCATTTCAATGCTACCTCTGACCTACCTCCAGCAATGGAAAAATGTTGTAAAATCTCCAGCATTTATTTCATTTTGAACAAACATTCAAGAATTGTCTATCTGAAAGTATGCTGAAACTTGGCTAGTCACACTGTTCATTCATCATCAGTCCCTTTTATAAATTCAAAACTAACCCTTCTTCATCATTCTCATGATCTATAATGTCCTTTAGACATTGCTATGTATTGATGGATTCCTTAATGACTGCCCAACAGCAGTAATAGCGTCAGCCCCATCCCACCCCCTTAATTCCACCACACTGCCATGCAGATTTCTCCAGTATTTTGATAGCCAAAACTTGGCAATTATGGTTTCTGCATATCTCTCCTCTTTTGCGTTATGGAAGTACAGGCCTCGGCATGCTCCTTTTCCAAAAGTTGGCAGCTCTTTTAATTGGAAGTTTTGTATTTGTGTTACTTTGGTGTTGAGGTACAGTGCCTAATTTGTCTTTGCATGGAGCATCATGTGGAATACACAGTTGGTAGTGATTGAGAATGAAGTATTTGGTTGTAGACTTTTGTTGGCTCATGTGAGCTTTGTTTGGTATGGGACAAAGCTTAGGAATGGAGGGTTTATGAGTGGCAGATACCAAAGGAAATTTTTCTAGTACCACACCAAATATGAATGCTGCTTTTGTGTGATATATTTCCATCCTCTTTTTCTTTTTGTGGTTATGATAACACAGCCTAGGCATGCTCCTTTTTATTTTGTCAATTTCCTTTTCCACCCATTCATTCATCCATCATGATTTGACACAAATAAACAACCACTATGTCTCAATGCCTTGTCAGCTTTTTATACTTATCATCTTCTTCGCTTTGAACATTGCTTATGTTCCCTTTCTTTTGCTTGCATTTGTGTAACCATGCTAATTTTAAGCTACTAAACTTCATTTTTATTTAAAGCCAATTTGCATTAAGGTTATGTGCAGTTAAGTTAGTTGCATAACTTGGACACAAAATTGTCTCTATGGCAATGTGTTCTCTTTAGTAAGGTAGCAAAGTACACACACACACCAATGAGCATAGAAAGTCACATAAGAACACAGGTAATTGGAATTGAAGATTGAATGCTCCTTTCTATAGGTGTTCCATTTTCTCATTTTTGTCAAGTTTTGCCATCCTACATTATTGTCCAGTTTGTCATAAGTTGGCCTGGCTACTGTAGTAGAGTAAGATTTTCTTATATAAGCACTATATTTATTCTACAAATCATGGGTGAGTTGTAATCTTGGCTATCCAAAGCCTGTACCAAATTGGGCATACCTGCTTATTAGGAAAATTTATTACTACACATTTTTTGGAAGTAGGGGATACTTGATGAGAACACTTTAGGAACTTTGTCTTACCATGCCCATTGTTTTTGCTTTCAATATGAATGACATTAGTTTTCTGCAAAGTTAAATGAAAGAGTATTGGTTAGTGATTGTCATTGATTAAATGTTGTTTAGTGATTGCTTTTGATACTGGAATTGATACCTCAATCAAAGGAACATTTCATACAGAAAGTGTGACAAGTGATTAAGGTCTTGAAGTTGGTGACTAGAAATGTTATCACAATAAAAACTGCCAGTGGTGCATGAATAAGTACCCTATTGTTTTCTCATTTTCTTAACTTTTTTTGAATGATTTAAAATGTGGCCCAAAATGGGGCTTAACTTTGTAGATTTCATTCTGACTTATGCACGCTGTATATTTTCATAATAGATGCGTCAGGTGTTGCGCCTTCATACATACAGTCCACTATGGATTCACATATTGTCGATTCGATGACATGCCCGATTTGTTTTGAACTTGCTGTTGATGCTGTAGAGACGAGCTGCTGCCATCAGGTATATTGCCAGCCATGTTTGTCACTTGTTGGGAATAGATCTTGCCCGCAATGCCGTCAGCAATTCGATATGCAAATCTCGCACATCTCCCGCCGTATCATCGGGTCCATGCCCACTCCATGTTCAATCAAAGGATGCAATAAACGTGTTATGCGATCGGAGCTTAAAGACCACGAACTGCAGTGTACCTACCGCTTGTTTGCGTGTCCAGCGCAGAAGTGTTTATTTGAAGGACTACGAAAGGAGTTTGCAATGCACATTGCAACGGAGCACGAGCAGAACTTGATTAAGTGTTGTGATAGAATCTTTGAACAGCAGCCCAGGGCTGCGTCTACTGTGCAATGTGAAGACAGGATTGTGGCAAAGAAAAATGAAAGGGGTGCTGTCTGTCGCTTAGGATCAACAGGAAAGTTCTATTGCGGACAGAGAATAGATGGCGGAAGGTAGTTATTTTCAGCCAATTCAAACTACTTAGGCCTATTGTGTACGATACAACTATTATTAATGCAATATCCTTCACGTGCTCCTATAAACAGGGGTGCTATGCCACACTGAGGAGTGAGGCAGTATACGACGAGACCTTGCGCGTTCAAACAGGTAGCTGCGAAACGTGCATGCGTGGAACTAGTGCAGAGGAAGTGAATTGCGCATGCACGCGCGTATATACGACTGCAATAGGCACCCTCTGCGCACACAGATGACGTTGAAAAACAACAATTTTGTGTGTGGTTGCCATAGTCCTCAGTGTGGATGGGAGAGGGCGCAGATTGTCATTGAATCCAGACCTCAGGGGGCCTCCATACGTTGTGAAATGATTCTTTGGTGATTGTAATAGCTTGCATTTTTTTACATTATGTCCGGTCGTAGTCAGTATTTTCTATATAATATTTCTTTACTATTGGAGCATAGCCTCCAAATGTTTTCGGCCCCGTTAGGTCTATTTTCTCCCAACCTAATTGACCAATCAGCATGCAGGATTCTGACCGCACATACTAAGGCAAGGCCCATTCTGCATGATGATTGGTCAATTAGGCTGGGATAAAATAGGCCTAACTGGGCTCGAAAACATTTGGTGGCTATGCTTACTATTGGGGGTTAGCTCTTTCAACATTATCAGATTTGATTTGGTATATTTAAGAAAGGTAACCCTTCAGCAAATGCTGTTTTTCAAGGGGCCCTTCATTTAAAAAATACTACTATATATTCTGAATCAGCATTCCGCCAAGGCAGACCAAAGAAGATCAAGAAAATACTGGAAACATTCACGTTATTCTTCTATATCTTTGTTATTCTCTTCATGTTTTCTTTTGACGTCCAGAGTGGTTTTTTGAATCTCCGGTAAGATTTCGTATTTACCAATTAGATGCAGGTGCTGTGATGGAAACTGTGGGCCAACGAATGGGTGCAACTGCAGTTCTTGTATGAAATTAGATGTCAAAGCACGTAATCTGTCAAAGGGATGGTATGTCAACCGTGATGGCTTTTCATGCAGGAAGAGTCCTGAAACAGGTCGCGTGTATTGTGGCAGAATGGTAATGCAGCACAATCGGGAATGTGATGGGTATTGTGGACCAGCAAATGGGCCAAATTGTGAATCATGCTGCATTTTGCAGAATCAACTCCAGAGTCGATATTACACAGTGTGGAGTAAATAGAGGGTAATGAGTTGGGGGGTAAAAAGAGCGCTTGAAACTTGAATATTGAAATTATGATGAATTGCCGTTTACTATGCACTTGTTGTCAGAGTGTCATTCCGTATGTTAATGTTATATAGGCTACTTTCGGCGTAGTTGTTTTGATGTGCAGAAAAGGAGAGTTATTTCATAACATGGTTTTTGGTTTCTTGTCCGCTCCCGGCCACATCCGTACAAAACCCCGGCGTTGTTATGGAATGAGATTAACTCACACTTCCCCCTCCAGACGCGGAACTAGGAATTTTCGAGGGCAGGGGTTTAGTCTGCACAAATAGGCATACCAAAAATTATTTCAGGAGAAGAAAACTTGGAATGTATCTTTCAAACTTAAAAGGCGTGTAGCCAAGGAGATTTTTAGCGGAAAAGGACACAGTTACTCCATTCGTGGCAATTACCTTGCTGCAAAGTGGCCTAGGGGGGGAGTTGTGGGAAGGTTCAATGCTGCCTTTATTGACGTAGGAGGATCTACCATGGTTGGTCCGACGCGATAGAAAATTTTTCCAATTTTACCCCTTCGATCTGTGTGAGTAACTTTTCTCCATCAGCTGCCTCCGGACCTGAACTTTGCTTGTTTCAGTTTTCCTCCCATCGATAGTCATGTCTTGTAATGAATAATCCTCTAGACGTAAAGCTTGCTTACGAAGTCTTGTAGATGTGCCGTTGCAGACGATTCGCATTTTGATTTCAAGTTCTTCATCATGAAATTCGCCATGTTGTTCATGTCCGCAGCACCTAGTGTGAAGTTCATAAATAGGTTCGGATGGGCCTTGTTTTGCTTGACGAAGCAGGTATGTTTGATAAATGTTGTTACTCGCAAGCTCGAAGTAAGCGGTAAGCTTTTCCACTGCATTGTCATTATCTTCACCGGCGCCTATGTCCGGTAAAGTTTTAAAAATTTTGTAAACTGCAGGACCAGCTGGTAAAGTAAAAGAGCTCGGCGTCTTGCAGGGTCTCTGATATTTGCTGCAAGCAGGTACGTTTTGAAACGTTCTAGCCATTGTGCCCACCTTGTGTATAATGAAAGCAATTTAGTAAAAGTGTTTTCATTGAGTCTTTTATAATTCTTAAACACTTTATAGCTTGGGGCTCTTGAGTATGTAAGAGACACAATCAAAAATATACTTCACTTAAATGTATGCGTTTCGATAAATATCTTCATCAGTACTAATGAAGATATTTATCGAAACGTCTACATTTAAGTGAAGTATACTTTTTATTTTGTCTGTTTTATTATATTTATATACTATACGAATGCGGTTATGATTAAGTTATATGTATACGTTGTGCTCTCTATTTTGCTATTATGCATGAAAGCAAGATGATTTACCTACTAGTCAAGGAATCTTTCAAGGAGTGTTTATTGGTGGGAAAGTGACACCTAGGGGGTCACAACCAGGAGTTTTAGGGATTTGTCATAAGAATTTCCCACTGGATTTAGCAACCTAGCTTTTATGTAGTACAGTAAATCAAAACTGACATTTATTCACAGAAATGAGTCGAAGGAAGTAAAACGTAATTCAACAGTTGAGCATTATACAGAGGCTGTTTACAATTAATTTTTAGACCAACTTTCAAACAAAAGGGCACTTGCTAGTGGAAGTCATGGACCAACTAAAGGAGAAATCTAAGGACCTGTTTGGGGAATTTCCCCCACTAGTTTATATGTTAAAAGATCCATTGCTATATCTGCATGTCAGCTAAAAGATCCACACAAGAACACATATCTGAGCACAAAATGTGCCTGCCAGGTACAATAGGATGTTACGCATGCCTAGATACAAATGACTTGTAAATCTGTTTTTTCTGGGTTCCTAGCTGCGCTCTTTGCTGTTACAATAACACACAAGCACCCTTTTTATAGGGAACCACTTTGCAAGGAACCTACATGTAGAATGCCAAAATGTTTAGAGAACTTATACTACTGAAAGAAATTTCTTTAAGGAACTTTTCAATTGGAAGTATTTTGACAGCAGCAAATAATCAAGAATTAAGAGGCCGGTTCCACTCATTTGCAGCCAAAACCAGCATAGATTGTTTGCTGTACCTGTGCCAAATTTTTCATGTTTCATTGTTCTTAACTTATAGCCAAGATTTAAAGGCAAAATTCAGAACTTCAATATTTACTTGTGTCTGTACCATAGGTGTGGCACTAAATGTGCAATGAAAATTAAGAAACTACAGTATTACACAACTTTTAGCACTACGATTTGACCAATGGAGGTGCAAAAATAAGAAAATTTTGGAACTAGGCTTTGAGCTAGGTTCCTTTCAAAACAAAGCATGTAACAGAACAAACAAGTTGCCGATGGCGAAATGATTTCCTTCTACGTGCTGAGGCTTGCCATGCCAGCAATTGAAAATGTTTTTTGACAAATGGAAGATTGCAAGAAAAACATAAATTTTTTTGAAAGTTGCTAGAAATTACAAAGGGGATTGCCATGCTATTTCTGTTCTCCCAATAGTTGCTAGGCTTTTTGAAAAGCTAATTTTCAACCAGCTCTACAGGCAACTCAGCAACAGTAATCTCCTTTATCAGGATCAGTCTGCATAATACAGAATATTCCATTCCACAGTTACCTGCTTAAAGGAACTACTGGTACAGAGGAATGGATATTTGGAACATGTGAGGGACATTTAGTCGAGTGGATCATGCTACACTTTTTCGTAAATTACAGTACAGTGAAATTCAGCATAATATAACCGCGGTTTTATGGACCTAGGATCATGGTGCACTTTGCATAAATTATGATGCATTAAAAACCTGCATAAATGAACTTCCCATTTATAGACCAATGCTAGTACGTTCTTATTTAAAGGAATATCGATAAACAATTTATGGTAGTGGCTCTTAAAAAATAGTTTGTCCTGCTCAGTATGCATTGAGAAATAGTATTCTTCTCTTGAAAGAAAACTCCCAGATTTCTTGCTGAATCAGTCATAATCAAAAGTTTGTATTTTGTACAGGGGGTAATCCATACTTCTGTATACTGGGGGGTTTGTGTCAATATTTGGAGTTTGGGATTTCATAAAAAGTAATATTTGAGGCCTGAATTGCAACTGGTAAAAAGTGGGAAAGTGCTGCAGCCTCCAGCTTCGAGTCAATATTTGGGGTCTGGGATATCACAACAAAATAATATTTGAGATCTATGAATTACAGCTGACAAAAAGTGGGAAGGAGCTGAAGCCACCAGCCCCCCTGTGATGCCGTGCTTGTATTAGTGAGCAGAATCATACAATATAAGGCTAATGTTTCTTTTAACTTGTAGTTCATTCGGAAGATTGACTAGATCACGGAACACAAATTTTACACTACCAAGGTCAAGCATGCAAAGAATATCCTTGTGTATCAGGCTGCATGGGTGATCTATTTATTGAAGTTTTAACTTTGGAGTTAAGGAACAAAGAAGACTTTATTTCTGATTCAAATCAAAGTTACGAGAAGCTGTTTACACAGGCTAGGAAGTTCTTCTAGAAGTGAATACAATGGTCCGTAAGTTCTCTTAAGTTCTATTCGATTTTTCTAGCATGAGGTAAGAAAGCCAGTTCTTTCTTGAATGTTCTTTGTCATGACAAGACTGTTCAATTTCCAACAATCCTCCTCACTCATTGTCAGAAATACTCCTCAGCTCCATCATACTCCTCTATTTAGTAAATTGTATCTTTCCAATCCCAATTATTAACATGCTCGCAATCATTTAGTCACTTCTAAAATATTTCAAATTCAACTTTTCCAGCTTTAACAAGCTCTCTTGCGTAATGGAATTTTGCTGTGAAACTGTGGATTCTTTGTCATCGTAATGGCGGATTGGTTATCTTAAAAGATAATTATTGGGGTCACAGAGGTATCGCTCATATCCTTCAATAGCTTTTGCAACCATATTGATTCTTGACCAGCCTGTGCTAGTGCAATGTATTCTGTCTCTGCTGTTGACAACGCAACGCATTTTACTTTCTTACTGTTCCAACTGATAGCAGCGCCACCCAACATGACCACAAACCCGGACGTTGATTTGCGATCATTCCCCAGCTCAGTCTGCATCTGAAATCCATCAATATTGTCATTGTATCCTTATAGTAATCCATAATCAAGAGTTCCACTTAAGTACCTCATGATTCTTTTAACTGCCACCCAATGAGTCTGTGATGGTTGTGATGAAAAACCAGCATCATTACCAATATTGTAAGTAATATCAGACCTTGTCTTAGCTGATAGGTACAGAAGACTTTCCACTGCTGATTGATATAACTCTTGACCTATCGAGTCATCCCCATCGGTTGCCTTCATTAGTTTTGCTCCATTTTCTACAGGTGTAGACGCTGATTTTGACATATCCATTTCTGACATATGTTGGTTGTCCCATCCAGATCTTTCCAGATTCTAAGTAGTTAATCTTGATCGAATTTTTCAGCTATCGCCTTGATGAATGTTTCAATGCTTTCAGATGTCTTTCCAGCCAAGATGATGTCGTCAACATAAACAGAAATGACGAAGGTTTCTCCTCCTTATTGCAGTATGTAGATGCATGCATCCTATACTGTTGGTTATACCCGTGGGCAACCAGTCTTGCATTATACCGTTCGATATTCCCATCAGCATCGTGCTTTCGTTTGAATACCCATTTGCTTCTGACAGCTTTTCTTCCTGGAGGTAATTCAGATAGCTCCCACACTTGATTCTTGTGAAGTGATTCCAGCTCAGCCTCCATTGCTTTCGCCCACTTTTCTGCATCTGGACTTGACAGTGCTTGCTTGACTACAATAGGGCCTTCTTTTTGAGCAATATAAACCCATTCACCATACCTGCTTGGTGGATGTCTGTTTTTCCCTGTTTGTCTAGTCTCCTCGTATGCAGGATGGAGTGTAGCATCATCAATCTCTTGATGATCGATTTCCAGTTCTGTGGGAGATTCATTTGTACTTGCTGAAAACGACCCTCTTCTGTGCTTTATCATACAAACGATATCCATTTACTCCATGTCCATATCCGAGGAAAATACTCCTCCTTGTTGGACTTCTTTGTTGGCTCGTAATCAAATCCATCAACGAGTTGTTCCTTGCTATTCATTCTAAATTACTTGTTCCAAAGTGACCAAACCTTCTATGCCAGACACTCTCCTTCATTTCGCCACTGCTTCCATACTTAATAACTACCTGGTGTTCCGCCACGTAAACGCTAGATCCAACACAGTTAAGATAGTACAAGTTTCCATATTTTGTGGCAGTAGCATTGCACAAATTCGAAAGTGTTTCGATTGCTTGCTGCTTTGGATACACTCAGAAGATTGTGAGATTAACCAGGAACGAACAAAAGATTAGTTTACTAAACATCAGTTTACTAAACATTAATTTATTTATATTGCCGAACTTTCCCATTTGTTAAGTTCATTCCTGGGATTACATTACCCATTCCAGTTGTTGGAACAGAATATCTATCTCCAGCTGTGATTTCTTGTGGTGTATCTAGAACGGAAATTTGATCGAACAGTGTTTCACCTTTGCACATATGGCAAGTGGCACCAGAATCGACAACCCAATTACTTCTTCGTTTGGTAGTTGAAGTATGCTCTGCAACCAACCCGATGATCTCCTCTTCATCATCCGAGTCTTGTTCTGCAGCATATGCCTTCTGTATAGTTAAAGATTTGTGAGTCATCTTTTTCATTGATTGATTATCATGTTTTTTCCAAAACGTTCTGATAACAGTCGGCATTCTATTCTGATGTGTCGAATCTTACCATGACTGTGACATCTTGGACCCCCTTCTGGTTATTCGATGCCTTTGATGTCATAGCCTTTACTGTACTGGTGGTTACTTTATCTTTCCGTTTGCTTTCTTCATGCAATAATCTTTTGGTAACGATTCATGCTTATGTACTTCTGAACTTGCTTTAAGTGCCGTCACCTGCATATTGTATGACTCCAGTAGACTTGCTAATAGATGAACCACTTGGTTTTTTTCATCTAACGGATCTTCAATAATAGACAACTCATCGAATATTCTTGTAAATACATTGATTATCCATCTTTCAACTTCAAATTGTGTAACTTTCTTCGTAGTGCCAATTTATTTGCCCGCGAATTCTTTTAGAACTGATCTGCCAACCTTTTCCACGTGACAGTTGGATCTTCAGGATCCGGTCTGAGCAAGTACAACAGCTTTGGTTCCACAGACAACACAATAGTTGCCAATGCACGATCCCTGCGCAGCAAATACTTTGGTCACTCTCTTTGACCTTCGGGGACACCTTCAGTTCCTGTCACAATATTTCATAATCCTCCTTTCATTAACGCCATTTTACTTGTACTTTCCAAGTAGCTTAATTTGGTCTATTCAACAGCTTGATCAAAATTTTCGTCGCTTCTGTTGCCATGGTCTAGGGTAGCCACTTTACACCAACCAGTCAGTTAGTCCCAATCAGATAACGCCTTCGTGTAAACTACACGACGTAGCTACTAGTCAAAACAAACAGGCCGCGAAATACAAATTCAAGATTGCTTTTTCGTCTAAGATTGAGTTACCGTTGTTTGTTCTTCAGTCTTCTTGGGCATGCACTGGGCCTATAACCTATTGCAGTTTTCACTTTGTAGTCACGGAAACAAAGAAGACTTTGTTTCTGATTCAAACAAGGCTCAAACACACAAATACACACATAGACTAAATCAAGGTTACAAGAAGCTGTATATATAGCCTAGAAAGTTCTTCTAGAAGGTTCAAGTAAATACGATTGTCCGTAAGTTTTCGTAAGTTCTACTCGAGTGTTCTAGCATGAGGCAAGAAAGCTAGTTCTTTCTTGAATGTTCATTTTATATCTCATGCAAGAGTGTTCAGTTTCTATCAGTATTGGCCTGCTGAAATATATGAATGGAGCTTCCAAACACCTCTACATCGATTCTGTGCATTGCATGAAATTGTTTTGAAGAATTTCACGATAATAAGGCGCATTGACAGAATGTATACAGAGGACAAATTGACCTACTCCGTTACTGCCATTACACCCCCAGAACATTATTACCTTTACACCCCCAGAACATTATTACCATTACACTCTATAATTTCTGTTGATTAAATAGAAAAGTGATTTTTGCATCTGGAGTAGCTTTTTAACTCATATTTATGAAGAATTCGCTTTACTGTTGACATAATGGACTTCTTCTTTGAAAAATCATTAAATGAGCCATAAAGCGAGCGAAGATGAGAATCGCATTGTCTTCGAGCTGAGTTCGTAAGGATACGTTTATCATTTTTCTGAGAACACTTTTGATCATCCTGCTCTCTCGCAAACTGCAACAATACCAGTTTGTTGGTGAGTTCCAAAAAGGTAATAAGGCACTCACATGCAACAGCCAAATCGGGGAGACGATTGGTCGGTACCCAAGAGTATACTTACTATCCTATCTTGATGAGAAGGGAATCTCTAAAAAGGTAAGTCCGGAGTTACAGCTTTTGCCTATTCACAGAACTGATTTTCACACAGTGCTGACTTCAATTTGACTTTCTCTACATTTTCTTCGTACATACTTACAGGCCTTCAGTTTCAAGCGAACCTCCTATGGAATTTGATAGAGTTGAAGGATGCAGTGACAGGGTCACGTGATATACTTGGTCTATGGTAGGCACGATTTTGAAACAAGATGACAAAACAACGTCGGGAAAGGTCATTACATACGAAGTGTACAGTCAATAATGGCAAAGTTATCTGCGGTATGCACCTGCCAAAATCGACAGAAAAGCAGAGCAAAATCGCCCGATAAACTGTTTTCATTCATAGGTATGTAGTACAAGATTACCTGCTCGGTTTGTTGCCGCCATTTTGTGTTGTTAGTGGTAACAAAGCTCCACCAGGGCCTAGGCGAATGTTGAAAAGTATTGAATATGCGTTAGGCATCATAAGTTATTCTCAAAACAATTAGCTTTTAAGTTTGGCCTTTCACAGAATATAACATATTATACAAGAATTAAAAATTCAGGAAAATTGTGCAATAGTTTTTTATCTTTCTTCCTATTGTTTGCTTGGTAGTCACAAGTAATACTGGCCGCATGCTAAACAACTGTACGAAGTGATTAGGAGTGCGCACACTTTTATTAATCTCTTGTGACGCTCATCCGTCTGAAGCTTACTGGGCTCTTATCCTAAAGGAGCTCTAAAGACACATGGTAGTTCTCGACATGATGAAATTTTGTGGTCTGCAGGACAATTCAGGGTAAATGTTAAAGTATCCACATGCACTTTCATTGTAATTCTTACCACACTACACACTGAAGACTCAATGTTACGCAAAGAGAAGCATTTCAAGGCAAGTAGGTATTGGCCTCATTATCATCACATATTCACCATATGTCTGCGTATGACGGTCTAAAATTTGACCTTATTTGACACAGGTCCGTAGCTATGGGGTGGCATGGGGTGGCAAATGCCACCCCTGTATTATAGGCTGCCAGCTTTTTGCCACCCCTGGAAATTTTTCTGCAGTTCTTTATTATTGTCCTATCTTGTAGCTAAGGAGATATCTCGTGAAGTTTGACTGATCTCAATTGTGGCCCTTCCGAGACAGTCCATTCTTTCCTTGCGCACACATTTACCAGTTTGATTTTGACAATTGTGAAAGCAAATAAGTCTGAAATAGGCTCTCAGATTTTGTATCACATGATTTCCCAAGACAATTTTGCCACCCCTGAAGCATACATCTAGCTACGGGCTTGATTTGACATAGTGGGTGACGCTAAGGTTGCAGGTTTTGGATTCGGCATCATGCGGATATGATAATAGTAAATGTTTTCAATAACTTGAATTTCCAACCAGCTTGTATGTTGAAAGATATCCAGCTGTGAATGAAATTTGAAGTTGGAAATTGCAAAGTTGTAGTTCTATGTGATTATCAGCTTTGTAAGCGCAGGCCTTAAAGGATCTTTTCTTCTTTCAACTTCACATTTCTCTGTTCTTCCATTGCCAGGGCTGTGTTACTGGCCCCAAAGCTTTCCCCAACATTACTTACTAAAAAGGAAGCTATTCCAGAGGATGCTCCCCTAGAGGCCTAGGAACCGGTCCCATAGGTTGTTATTCAATAATTTTCACTTGTGGTAGCTTCACTAGTGAGCTTGATCTTTTATCGTATGCTGCTATCTCCTTTAATTCAAAGCGATTCCACATGAACGATGGATTTTCACACACTAGGCACTGAGACACTTCTATCATCAGGTTTTCTAGACTATTTACATAGACCCTCACATCGCCTTTCGTTAACAGAAATTCTCCCAAAGCTCAAGGAACTCGATTTCTTTCTTTGTTTTGTGTGTTATTGCAAAATATATATAGCTTAGTGGATAATAATTGAAATTTGACATTTGACATTATAAATGTATGTTGGGGGATTTTCCCTTTCGCAATTGTATGAAAGAGTGGGAGCACTCTCTAGCATGCCCAGGGGAGCACAGCCGCCATTTTTTGATTTGCGAGGTATCTCTTTGACGTCTGGCATAGATTTGTTATTGGTTGACTAACTTAAAACTTTGCTCTGAAATTGGAAATTTGAACTCAGGTGATTGCATGAAGTAAATATGGCGATGAACATTCTTTTATGTTCCAAAATATTCGAACAATACTTAAACACAATGTAATCATAGATAATCCTGGAACTATCTTGTCTTTATTTGACGTAATAGCTATTTTGGACAATATATACTAGTCTAAATACATACGCATGTAATGATATATATATTAGACGAATGTTGAGTGACAGAGTAGGGGAAAAGGTAATTGTGCAGAATGCTAGAATGGTTTGCAATACAACAGTTATCAGACCATTTACACTGGTGTATTCAATTTCTGACTTATAACTCTGGGCCTAAGTCAACACAAGACGAGAGGCATATCACAAGGAATAAAATAGCGTTTCTTCAGTGTTACGGGAAAGATTCAGGTGCCTTAATATTGAATTCCCACAAAGATTGGAAACGATGCTTAATATGGAAGGTTTTCTGCAACTGTAATGTAACTTTGTTTCTATGCCATTTGAATCCATTTGAATTCATTAGTAAAAGGATTTGGACAACCACAGAACGAGGGGGATCCTGCAGTCTGGCATTATTAGACGTTTGTGGATAGAAAGGAAGGAGTCAAATTTTCAGTACTTTTATGTGGAGGCTATAAATGTGTGGTTCCTAAAGCCGTTTTCGTCTGACGCTCGTAAGAGTATAAAACTTCGGATAACGACCGAAAGGTGAATCGAAATATAAAACCTGTTGCGGATAGATTCAGGTGACAGGGTGATTACTGCGTCCGATTGGCTGTATGTTTTGGCCAATGGCTATCTATTTACTATTGTTCAACCTGGCGGAGGAGTCCACCTGGTGAATAGGTGTCCATTGGCCAACCAATGTGACCTATCGGACTCAGAATTCATCTTGTCACGTGAATTTATCCGCAACTGGTTATATATTTTGGTCATTACGAAACCTAACAAATATTACAATCACCAAGGAGTTGTTTTTAGTGACTTTTTGGGGATCTCTTCAAGTTCGAGCCGTTGTTTAGTCTGCTTCCTGTACCCCTTTTCGGCTCCCTTGTCTTTGGGCGACTGGTAATCCTATAACCATGATGGAAGTTGGTTGAATTTGTACTCAATAAATCACCAAGTTTTGCAGCGGAACAATTATAAATATCAAATTTAAATTATCATTTACAATGCACAATCACACTACAGTCTCTTTCTGGCTTCCCTCGCCCACAGCATCTATCTATTACAAAAGAGTTAATCCTACATGGAGCGAAGGGTATGAGTTAAAACCCATATACTATAGCTTACTGGATACGTGTACAACAGAAACAAATTGTCTGGTCCTTCACAGTAACAGGCTTTGTTCTTACTACAACCAACAGCCTGTTCATTTTGCCCTATCTGCTCTATTGCTTATTCGCACTATGAAGTAGTGGACCTCTACATACCCGATTACAGTACAAACTAGTACAAAGCTGAAAATGTTTGGCAGATTGCCTCGTCGTTAGTGCTGTTGAGAGATAGTTTATATATAGAACCAGCCACCTGTTAGCTGAGTATGCATTCAATGTAGCCATAAAAATGGCTGAAACACACTAGTGACCGTAACCAGTTGTGAATATTACTGTTAAGAATTCGTCTGCATAATCTGTCACCTGTGAATTGAATGCCCATACAGTGTACCGAGTGGGATCGTTATGATGAAATATTTATTGTTATTATTGTGGAATAACTCCTTTGCTGCTTCTATGCGAAATGATACATTTGTTGCTAACAACACAGAGTGATTTGACTGTGCGTTGCATAATTCACCAAAGTTGATAAGACAAGATTTACACTGTAGTTGAAGTTGGTGAAGTTATCTCGTAATATTATTTTTACTGAAAGTTGTCAGCAAAGAAACTCTAGAACTCGATATTATCAGCTGTATTTCTACCAGAACTTATTGATACTGTCTTACGATTAAATTTGTTCACAATTATTTTCACTAGCGGGAGGCAGTGTCTTCAAAATCACGAGTTGCAGTTGCTGGCATTAATCATCGATTCACAGCTATGGAATACAGAAGAAAAAGATTCCAAAGGTATTTTCACTGTGTCATTGGCAAAAACATTAGAGCAATGTGATATGCATTCTAAAATCATTCGAAGACCATTTTGAAATTCAGTTGTTAATTCTAAATAACGCTAACCTTATGCTATTGCTGGATGTTGATTGTTCAAATTCTTGATAATCCAAGGGTACGTATGACAATGGCTTGAACTTCCAATTAGAAGTTCTGTTATCCTTCATATATAGATATTATAGTTTTCAATTTTACTTTTCAAATGACTTGCTAGTCTCAGTCACAACTTTTGTATAATTCCAATGAAAGACTTTACTACCCTTTTGATGAAATGACCTTATCAACATCACAATCATTTCACATTGCAGTCTGTTATCAATATGGAATCTCTGCATAGTAGTACAGGCAACTATCCTTCGTCTTCCTTGTACAAAGTATGCCGATTTTACTATCTTTCATGTTAACAAGATCTTGAAAGATGGCGTAGTTAGAACGGAAACCGACTTGAGCGATTTGGAATGCATGGTCAAGTGTATAGAACTGCACAACTGTCAATCGTACAACATCAACATAAATGAAAGGATATGCCAATTAAACAGTAAAGCAGACCGAGGCAACACAACGAAGCTTTCACATGCGCCTGGTTGGTTGTACAAGTCAACAAACTATAGTGACATGCAGGTAACTTCACGTTTTAGTTATTGAATCTGTCGAAATGATGATGATTTTTATTATTTGAATATGTTTATGCTTCGGAAGGAACCCAAATATTGTCCCCATTTAACTGATCTCGGACCTGGATCTCGGCAATGACTATCAGAAGATAGAATTCGATAATCTGTCTATTAGGTGCATGGGCATTTTTTGTCAGTCATAAGAGTCTCTTCTCAAAATGCTTACTGGAAGGGGATATAGGGAGTGTATATTAAATGGCAGGCAAAGCAATAGGTAAGGAAATGCTGTGGAGCGAAAAGAATAGGCAGATAATACTACGTTAAAGAAAACTTCCGTAAAATAAGTGTATTGTCTTCACCCTCTAAGATCTACGAAAGGGTGCTATTGCAACAAATTTTACCCTTTATGGCTCCCATATTCTCCAATTTACTTTATGCATTTCGAGAGAGCCATAGCCCACACCCTGCTCTTGTGAGACTTGTTGAGCAGTCTCGAAGAAGTCTTGACAATACAGGAATGGTTGGAATGGTTCTCATTGACCTCTCCAGAGCTTTTGATTGTATATGTCATGAACTTCTAATAGCAAAGCTTGAGGTATATGGTCTTGGGATTGATACTAAGACTTATTTTCGACTACCTAACCTCTCGGAAACAGCAATGCAGAATAAACTCTAAATACAGCTCTTTGCTTGACATCACATCAGGTGTACCACGAGGATCAGTTCTAGGCCCTCTATTATTTAGCATCTATATGAACGATCTTACTGTCTTCGTAGAGAACTCTCAGTTATGCAGTTTTGCTTATGATAATGCCCTTTTTGCGTCTGATCTCAAACTAGAAGGAGTGATTTCAAGGCAGGAAAATGATGTACAAAACTCTTGTCTGGTTTGAATCTAATATGATGGTTGCAAACCCATCCAAATTTCAGGTTATGTTCATGGGTTTGGATAATGACTGCAAATTTTGCATGGAGATAGATAACATGATCATTACAACCGTCGACAAAGTCAAACGACTAGGTGCTATCATTGATTCTATGCTGAGGTTTAATGAACAGGATAAATCTCTCAGTGCCTAGCATGCACTGCTAGAACCCTTCCCTATGTCTACACTCCTCATAAATCCTGTCTATCAACTAAAGTCCTCGATAAAACCGTGATGTGGTTTCCTTCAGTAAAACAATCAATAAATTCAAAGTTTTGTCAAAGCTACATAAGTTTTTTAATCACTGTACTTGAAGTGAAGGCATTTGCGTAGTGACACCCAACTAATTACATCACTTTTAATATTCTATCTCAAGCACTGTTTCTGCTGTATGTTAATTTCAAATTACTTTATCATAGATTGGCTCTACATGCAAAACATTGCAGCCTTGTGGTCATGAAGTGTCGTGTTTGGATACGTGCACTCCACCGTTTTACGAATGCATTCAATGTGACGAAAACAGCCTTAGCCCTCACTGCCCAACAGCGAATGGTAACTACCTTGTTGAGCCTTTTACGCAGGCGCTAATTTAATGCCGGCCCTTTTTACGCCAGCCCTTATAACGCCAGGGAAGAAATTTGATCTCTCTCCACTTTGAGCCACACTTTACGCTATTCAAAAAAGTATGAAATGGGGAATATCATTGGGCACTTAACTACGCATTTCTAGCAGATTATTTTTTGTTAGAATTTCTAGCATACGAAAAAGTGCATATAAAGGAAAGCACACTTGCGAACTTGCGACTCGGTAGGTAGTGTTGCGCAGCGTCGCATTGGTATTACGGGAAACAAATGGTGACCCCTCGATTCCTCCTGAGCCGCCGGCATAGTCAGTTAGGGTGACCAGTTCCGTTCCTGGCTGCCTTTAACTTCCACAGTGTTACCACCAGGCACCCCTTTTCTGCTGGGCGGAGAGTGAGCTAGCGTCCCAACTATGATCCAAGGGTTCGGCTGGAAGTTCTGACAGCCTCAGCCGCCAAAGTTCTGACAGAACCAGGCACCTATATATATATATATATATATAAATAAAGAAATAAATAAATAAATATATATGTATATACATATTTATATATATATATATATATATATATATATATATATATATATATATATATATATATATATATATATATATATATATATATATATATATATATATATATATATGTGTGTGTGTGCGTGCGTGTGTGTGTGTGTGTGTGTGTGTGTGTGTGTGTGTATGTGTGTGTGTGCGCGTGTGTGTGTGTGCGTGTGTGTGTGTGTGTGTGTATGTGTGTGTGTGTGTGTGTGTGTGTGTGTGTGTGTGTGTGTGTGTATGTGTGTTAAATTGTTCGACTCGCAAAGAGCAGTAGTAGTAGTAAACCAAAAATTAGTTGCAGGTAGAAAGACAAAAAGGTGTTATAAGTGCGGAACGCGTATCTTCCTTTCAAGTGGAATCGTCAGCCCATTCTGAAGGCGCCTGCCGATTCCTCATGAAAGGATGAAACGCGTTCCGCATTTATAACGCCTTTTTTTGTCTTTCTACCTGCAACTAATTAAATATGTATTTATATTTATATATAGTGAGGGATCGCTGCACTTGTGTGTGTGTGTGTGTGTGTGTGTGTGTGTGTGTGTGTGTGTGTGTGTGTGTGTGTGTGTGTGTGTGTGTGTGTGTGTGTGTGTGTGTGTGTGTGTGTGTGTGTGTGTGTGTGTGTGTGTGTGTGTGTGTGTGTGTGTGTGTGTGTGTGTGTGTGTGTGTGTATGTATGTATGTATGATGTATGATGTATCTATACTAGGTCTACAGTGGGCTGTCACAAGTCGGACTAAGTTTTTGTCTTGCCCCAGGAGGGTGCGAGCCCACAGAAATCCAAAAGTATCGTGACGAGATGTCCCGCACTATTCTATTGCGCCACAGAGTTGAAATATCTGTGAGACTCAAAGTTCATTCATTCAGTCTTCTTGCTAAACTGCCAATGTTCGGTCTCTACCACATCCTCATTACATAGATTGCTAGCTTTCTATTTGATAGGTCAATTACAATTAGGGCTGATGGTGTCCTCTCTAAGCCTCATTGTATCAACTCAGGTGTACCTCAAGTTTCTGATATCTCTCCTGTTCTATTCATCCTCTTCATAAATGACCTGCTTTCCTCTACATCTTCTAGCATTTTCTCTTTCGTTGATGACAGTTATTTAAGTTTATATTTTTCACCCAATCCACAATGCCGTACCTATTCTAATATCTCACCACATCGTAACACCTCAGCCTCACTGCTCACCAATGACTTGACAAATGTAGAGAGGTGGGGTAACGATAATCTTATTAAGTTCAATCAAGAAAAGACAACACAGGTTATCATATCACGCAAACATCACCCAGATTTCCCCCCCTGTTTTCATGAACGGTCGTGAACTGGACATTTCATCTTCTTTCACTCAGCATGGTCTTTCTATTTCATCTAATCTTGCTTGGAAACCCTACATCCATTCTGTTGCTAAGCCCGCGTCTCAGAAACTTGGCTTTCTTTCTAGACCCCGTGGCTATTTCTCACCTTCTCATCTGTTAACTGTATACAAATCCCAGATTCGACCTCCTCTAGGGTACTGCTCCCATGCCTCTCATGTCTGGGGCGGTGCTCCTAAGTCTTTTCTCCATCTTCTCTATAAAGTCCAATCTAAAGCTATCCACCTCATCAACAATCCAAACCTCATCAAGTCTCTACAGGTTCTCTCCGATTGTCGGCTGGCTGCTGATCTTTCCATATTCTATCGATATTTTCATGAGCATTACTGTCTGGAAGTCAAGAGTATTATCCCCATCCAGTGAGGCGTTTGAACCACCGGAAGCTTTACCCAATCACACCCTTCCCAAGTTACACTACCTAATCCCCGAACTCTTGCTCACAAATCATCTTTCATTCCAAGAACTTCTCAACTATGGAACACATTGCCTTCCTTTACTTTCCCCGAATCCTACAACATATTATCTTTCAAATCTAAAATCAGCAAACTTGATCTTATCCCTTTATCTACTTAACCCTTCTCCCTTTTCTTAGTTCTTCCTTTGACGGAGCATTGTTATAGGCTCTATAGCCTTTCCCCGTCATTACATACTAAAAACACCTTGGAATGCAACTTGTGGCAGCCCACTCTTGACTTAGTTTATATACTGCATGTTAGCCTTAGCAGAAAGATTGCTATACAGTATGCTTGGCTCTGAAGAAGGCATTACGCGAAAACATAAAAACATAAACGGTGCCTCAGTTGAGTGAGCGACTCATTGGATCAGTGAAAAATTAGGTATGCTTATATAAAAAAGTTTAGTGTGATGCCCAAACCCAAAAGTGTCAAAACTAACTAATACCCCGGGATACAAATTCGCGGACTTATGGTAAGCCACTGTAGTAGCTTATTAGCGATCAGTGCGTTCATTTTTCACATATATTGTGTAGGCTAGCTTGTTAGATATCAAGGGATATGATACTTATTATAACTTCATGTAGGTGATGATCAGTGCAAAGGAAATCCGTGCAGAAATGGAACCTGCGTTAGCAAAGCCTCTGGTTATGAATGTATCTGCAACCCTGGTTTCACCGGCAAAACATGCGAAAATGGTAAGCAGATTTGAAAGCGATTTTCTTGTTTCTCAATTTCTGTCTTACGACAACCTCATGACAGTGTTCCAGACTTATAGACGGAATAGATTTTGATTGATTATATACTACTATAGTCCTATAATGTGAAGTATCCTTTTTCCGAATAGCTGCTTGTTGAAATAACCCCAGCTTTATGATAATCTTAGCGATATTATTTAATATTGCTTTTATATCCATAACATAGTTATAAGCCTTTTGAACCTTTGGATGAATTCACTTTTATAGCTATCAGTTAGTCACAACCTTTTCCAAACTGTAGATGAAGTCACCTGTATCTATCAAACCCAATTTCGATGCCTGAGTTTGATACATTCGATTGCACTCTAAATATATTCTTGTTTTGTTATTCTTCGCTTCATTCTAGCACGTTGAAAAATCTCCCGTATTATTATTTCTCCGAGATGAAAGCTATGACTTTATGCTCGATCTAGACCTATAAACAAACTTGGATGGGCACCTAGTACTGAAAGCTTCTCAATTTGGTTTAGTTTCTATTGTCTCTTAATTAAAGTTAAGTTTCTTAATTTATTGAGCGCAACACTAGAGTATCTTAGATTTTTAACCGGCTAAGTGCCAGTGTCTTATCAGCCAGTTCCTTATAAAATTAAAGCGAATATTGTTGAAGAGATGGAATATCACATATCTAAAAGTAATTAGTTATTTCAATTCAAGTGCTGTGTGATGTTTATGTTTACTGTTAGAATGTTATCCTCGAATGTTACATGGTTTCTTAACCACAGATAATACTTGTGTTTAACTCTAGATATTGATTATTGCGACAGTCTCCCATGTTTTAATGGCGGAACATGTATAGATCAAATGGACCAATTCAGTTGTACTTGTCTCCCGAGATTTACAGGAAAGAACTGCGAGATAGGTATAGAAAAACTAGACTTGCAATCTTTGAACGTCGTTTATTCTCGCATTTTTATCCTATAGTTCATTTCTACTATCAGATCTTTAATGCAATGTGTACATTGAAGATTCCAATTTTATCTATGACTTTATATCTTCCGATAATATAACTTCATATATATCATTTCATTTATTTGCTTTTTTATCATTTAAGCACGGTAGCCCCTTCAGTCTGTTTCGATTGCTTTTCGTGTTGCCTTGCCATGAATAAGGCCACATCTCTAAGACCTGGTCTCCCATGATATGACAGGGTATTACGTATAACATATCTCTAAGGTGGGATGGTATGGAAGGGGGCTTGGGGAGCTCAAGCCCCCTTTGTTAAAATAAAGCTCTTTTTGGAGGGGGTAATAGAGTTGGCTTTTAGGGAGGGGGTGGAGCCCATCAGACCGGAGTCAAACAAGACATATGCATGAGGGACATTAATTTGAAACGGTCAATAGGTGTTAATTACATTTCACAAAAAGTTTTTGTTATTTTAGTAGTATGTGATAACAAACGAAAACTATTTTATGTGAATGATTCATTCCTGTTGCTATCCGTAGATTTGTTGTGAGACTTTCTTACCATGATAGAGCAGGGTATTTGTATGGCTCCCAGTTATTTGAAGGCCAATAGTCTTTAAATACCGGTGATAGTAGAAAGGTAGAAAAGGACGTGAACTGTGTGCTGTTACCTCGTTGAAGCATCATTAAGGGATTAAACTATTCTATTACCTCTAGATCCAAAAAGTTGCAAAGAAGTCAAAGAACACTTTCCTAACTCAACATCTGGTTTGTACGTAATTGATGGCTCGTCGACCGGAGTTGGAATTGTGACAGTTTATTGTGACATGGAGACAGATGGAGGTATAACATGCATTAGGTCATAGCTTCAACCTGTTCGCTATGTGTTTGCCAATACTTATCCTCTTGTTGTACAGTGCTCGATATCATTAGTTTGAGCCTTGTAGACTTAGCCTATGACAGAAGTCGGTGACTCAGAGTTTCACTTTAAACGCGAATACCAACCAGATAAGACAACTGACTAGTTTTATGATGATGGTATGTAGCGTGGAGCTCTGATTCACAACTTAAACGAAGTTGCTCCAATGATCTGAAAATGATTGTATGCTGAGACAAAAGGATTTAGGAGAAATGACAATTCAAAATGCGAGAAATTACCTGGCCGGAGTGGGAAAATTTTTGTCTCTAACTGTTTTGGCGCGTTCTGAGTTTTTAATAAGATGTTGTCCATTGGCTGATAGTCGAGGGAACATGTTATTTTATTCTCTGCATAGTGCGTCCTACCTACAGAGCTTCACATCGGCACGAGAATTCATAAACGACAAAACTTTTTTGAGTGATAGGGACGCTATATATTTTAGCAGTGGTAGCATGACCCAGTATTGTATACCACACGGTGCTTTACAGCATAGAAACAAGATTCCCAATCTGGGGCAATTTTAGGTAAACCGTACACTTTTCAGGATCAAACTGCTTTTCTGATGAAATGTCGGCTAGTTCATCCCTTAAGCAAGAAAGAAGGACACCTTCCGGATATCCGTTATCAATTAGCAGTTGTGTTATTGTGCCCAGCCCACGGCCTAATTTAGTTTTAGAAGAAGTCATAAGTGCCCTATGAACTAAAGTTTTGATAAGGCTGCGTTTTCTTGCTTTTTGAGTGAAGGAATTCCAACGGATGTATTGACCAGTAGCCGTTGTAGACGCTGGTGAGAAATCCAGTGCTCTTTATTCCACCAAAACATCTAGAAAATTGAAGGAGTTGTTTTGCTCCTTCTCTATTGTAAATTTTAGAGCTGGATGTAGCAGGTTGAGGATTACATGAAAACGATCCCATTCCAGCTCAGGACCAAAGATGACAAAAATATCGTCAACATACTAAAAGAAGACGCCTGGCTTTTACGGTATTATCAAAAAGCCTACTCTCATGAAAGCCCACGAAAATGTTTGCTAGTGTCGGTCCCAAAGGGTCACCCATTGCCACTCTGGTTAAAACCCATGTTTGAATAAATATTTTACGATTGGATTGAATACACATATTTCAGGATTAGACTGTATTTATATTTTAGGATTCAACTGAATGCATAAGTTGTATGATTGAACTGAATGCATGTGTTCTGGAATTGAATTGAGTACGTATTTTAGGATGGGATTGAATACATATATTTCAGGATTGGACTGAATGTATATTTTAGGACTGGATTGAATATACATTTAAATACTTGAATAGTGCTACATTTGGACCTCATTCGGACAGCTATACTCAACTTTGCTGCATTTTGCCAGATGGCCATGACCTTTGCTTGCCAGACCGATATGTCAGGAGAGTCATATTGATCCGGACCAATAAGACCCTGGAGTCATATTGAGCCAAGGGTCATATTGGTCTGGAACAGTTGTTTATTCTTCATCATTTTTCTATCATTTCATTTCTCCTTGAGGTGGATGGACTCAAGTCCTAAATGTGTCTTCAAAAACCAATGATTGGATTGCATTTGTAGCAGACAATATGCATGAACTTGACGATTTAATCGATTTCAAAGCGGACAAAAAATATGGCATGAAGAGCAATGCATTGAAGCAGTTACGGAAACTGACTGGTTACAACCAATTCAGATTCAAATGTAAGACTCAAGGTGGCACACATCTACTACATATTAAAACTACATTGGCTGAGAAGGGTCTGGAGGTTACCGAATGCTTGACAGTTAGTAATAGTACTACTAAGGTTTTTTTGCCTGCTTGTGACACCTTCATGAGAATGGTAGATGATAATTCAACGATTGGTGAGCAATGTCACAACTGGAATTGGGATAACCAGTATGGATATGATAGATGGTTGATGAATCATGCTGTGTACATACCTAACCATTTTCATTGGAATCTTGGCTTTTATGGTAGATATGAATGTGATTCATTTAACTTATATAACCCTGAAACAGTAAGCAATGGTGATTTGTGGGAAGTATATGTCAGATGATAAATGTATTTTAAAGTTAGTTGTTGGTCCAAAGCTTTCAAAGCTGTGGAGATTAGCAGAGAGCATTTGAACAAGCTAGGGAGCTATTCCTGAGGCAGTATCATTTGGTGTAGGTTGAGGAATCCCGTAGACAGTGGGGGTGGAGGGGGGGGGGGGTAGAACAGTGAGCTCTACTGTCTACATGCGTGAAGATTTTGAAAAGCCATATATTCATGGTATATCTGCTTCTAAACTTCAAAACTTTTGCTGAAATTATCAATGAAAGAATACATTTCACTTTTGCACAATTATTAATGGGACGCCATAGCATATTTTGAATAGGGGGTTTGGGGGGGATAATTTACAAGTTAGCATGCGAGTATGCAAAAATGTAAGGAGGGTGGAAGTAGTAGGGTGTCGGGAGCAAAACCTCTGGAAAATGTTTGAAACTACTTCCTGTAATTCAGTAGGAAACGCCCTATTTGGATACAGAGATACGTCCTATCTAGGTAGAAAACGGCAGATGAAATTATTGAAATGTTTGTGAGAAAATTGAATAGAGCCATTTAGCTGCTTTATAAAGATTCTGAATCGAACGATATGTTGATACACTTCGTAGCGATTGAAACTTGGGTGCCACTCGATTAATCCTCAAGTATAAGAATGTTGGTTGATCAGGTAAAATAGTAGAGAAACACGTTTTCAGGGGAATGAGATCATATTAGGTAAGCGTTAGGTGACCAAGAACACAGACCCTCGCTAGACTTTGTATGTTTATGAATTTTTTGGACGAGTCTATAGCACCCCATTTTAAAAATACTTTTGTTAATTTTTGATGGTGAGTGACCTTTAATATGGAAAAAGGAAATCTACTTTCTATTTCGATCGAATGCCTCAATCTTGAGATCATATATTAACAGAAAAGTGGCAGAGGCTGCAGCCCCCAGCCCCCCGGCTCCGTTGTACCAGTGGCATAATTAAGAAATTGAACAGAATTTGCTACTGTTCACATTTTCATCTCACTTGATATAGCTTAATTTATCAGTTATCTAAGCATGATATAATAAGTGTAGCATTTTTGTAACATGTTTAAGAGTTTCCTTTCCCTGCATGCGTATGTGTATGAGAATGCCTTAAATTGCGTGTGTCTCACACATTCTGCATGAGACTTGGAATGTCTGTATAGGTACATGTACATATATAGAAAGGTACATTACATTTACACTCGTATGACAAAGGCCATTTTCAAGCGAAAGTTGCAACATTTCTTCACAAGGTATGCAAGCTTTCGCTTGAAAATTGCAGTCTAACATTGCGACTAAAATGTAAACAGCAATATGATATTTGATGGGAAGAAGAAATTGACACTGTTATAGTTACTGAGACACTTGCATAGTTGCTTGACAATTGCTGGAAAAATTAAGCGAAAGAGCAACTAGAGGGAAAGCTTGAAGCATTATAGAGTGCTGCAAGATACAGGACATGTTTACCCAGAGACTGCAAAGTCAAGTACACCACAATTAACTACAGTTAAGTTGTTTTTGTAATCTCTTCGAAATCATATCAGTTGAGTAGCATAATCAGTTGTTTTATATCTTTAGCACATTACTAAACAACAAGAAACTCTATGAATACTGTGTGCCTTCACATTGAAGTAAAACAGAGGTAAAAAATTGGGAATTATCTCTCTTATAATTATAGAGAAATCTTATCCAAGGTTATGTATCTATTAGCCAGCACAATGTATTCCTTGAGCAATTGATTGCACTTCCAAGAGCCATGTCTGTGACTTTTGAGCCACTGGTTGGCCAACCCTGCTTTAGAGCTTGGCCTTGCACAGAATATTACATATTATATAAGAATTAAAAATACAGGACAACTGTGCAATTGTTTGTATCTTTCTTCATATTGTTTGCTTCGTAGTCACAAGTAATACTGGCTGCATGCTAATCAAGTTCTGTATGAAATAATCTGGAATGGGCACCCTTTTGTCAATCTCTTGTGGCTCCCATCCACATGAGCCTTATTGTAAGCGGCTCTTATCCTAAAGGAGTTCTAAGAACAAGTGGTAGTTCTCTACGATCAAATTTTGTGGCCTGCAGGACAGTACAAAGTTAATTTTAATTTGACCCGTATGCACTTTCAGTGTCACTCCTGCCATATTGCATATCAAAGACTCAATTTGCGCAATGAGAAGTATTTCATGGCAAATATTGATATGCCCATATATCATCATGTACCACCATGCTGTATTTCTGCAAAAGAGCCCCCCTCAAAAGGGCCCCCTCGAATGAGCACCTCCTCTGAGAAATATTTTTTAACTGAGCACCCCCTGAAATGAGCGTCCCCCTTTTTCAATAAGTTTTCGGCATCTCCATTGCTACACAATTGTTGATTCTGTTGCTCCCTCATGACGTGCAGTTCAATTCTTAGCGCATTTTCTTTGGTGTTTTACATTTTCATGCCGTTACCCTATAGTACCATTGCATCTTGTTATCATTCTATTGGTATTGCGTAATGCATGCTGCATATATTACCTTAATAGTCACATTAAATACTCGCTATATTGCAAGTTGTTATGGTCATAGTCATTTTACAGTCCTATTAGTCAAGTAGTTTAATTTACAATCGTGCTTAATTAAGTCGTTAAATGCTGTCACTATACAGTTAATTTTTTGCTGATTTGTAAATGAACGCACCCTTCGAATGAGCGCCTCCCTCGAATGAGCGCTCCCCTTGAAGGTCGACTTCTAAATTAGCGCCTGGGCGCTCTTTCGAGAAAATATGATACACGCTTTTTTATAAGAACATTTGGCTTCAGTTTCACCCTGACGATTCTTATTTTTCCACATAATTTCAGCCTCAGGATTTTCTTTTCTGGTTTCTTATTTCTGCAATGCAATTTCCAGTGCATATTTGTGTCCAGACATAACAATTGCTCAACAATGTAATCAAAGCTATACCAACGTCAATTTGGGTGTGCTATTGCAAATGTTTATGCTGGGGAAACCATCTTAATGACTTATTTTTATTTTCTTCTGTTGTTTTGTTATTTTTCAATTGTTTTTTTATGTTACATTTCTTAAGTTTTGTTGAATTTCAGCCTGCTTATTTTCTTATGTTGTTCTTATTTTTTGGGCAAATTTCAGCCTGATGTTTCTTATGAAGGTTGTTCGTATAAAAAAGTGTGTATATAGATATTCTATATCAGACTGTCTCAAATTTGAACATATGTGCTACCTGCCTCGGGTCGAATCGTGGGCGACTAAACCGGCGACCCTAGCGGGCTTGCTTGGTGAGGAGGGCAACTAAATACCCAGTGGCAGTAAACAAATACAATAAAACAATGCAACTTGTCTTGTTTCAAATCTGATATCATCAATCGTTATATTATCTATTAGTACTAACTTTAATTTTTGAGGTGCCATTTTATTATTTCACTACAGCACGAATAAGCGGCACCATGTTTTAGGCCTACTACTAGCATGGTGCCGCTTTTTCGTGCTTGAAGTGAAGTTCTGTAGTACCAACAGACTTTTCACAGTTTATTGTTGTCTGAGTTTTTATTTGCTTTCGATTTTGTTTATTTACAATTTTTGTGTTTTCCAATCATAATTTGTTTTTCACTTTTACTTGTTTACGTTTTAGCTTGTTTTCTGTGTTTCCTTGTTTTGGCGTTTACTTGTTTTTGTCAGTAGATCTGGCATAGCTGCCCCGATTTGCCGAGGTAACTTTGGATCATGTGACGCTGTCTGCTTGAACGAGTGGCGCTTGACTGCTGAGCAAACCATCGATGGTTCAAGCCGAACCCTCGAATCAAAGTTGGGGAAGCTCGCTCACTGTCCACCCAGCAGCAAATGGGTACCTGGTGGCAACACTTGGGAAGTTAAAGGCGGTTAGGAAAGGAACTGGCCACCCTACTTCATTACGCCGGCGGCTCAGGATAGGTATCCCTCTAACGGGCACTCCCCCAACGTATGGAATCCTACATGGGACACGCCTTTACCTTTATAGCTGTCAGCACATTTAATAATGTTCACGCATACTCAATTAGGCAGAAACTAACAACTCGGCAAGCCGGGCTAGTGTGTTCATATGCAAAAAGTTACCTAGGCAAACTGGGATCCCGTTACCTCGCTTCCGTTACTCCATTTTGTGGATCATTTAACTTTACTTCTATGTCATTTGAACTTATGATCAGTTGTAGGATTAGTGAAATGATCCACAAAAGGGGGGTGTCCTGCAGTTCGCCTGCAGTCTGACATTATTGAAGGTTTGCGGACGAAGATGGTAGGGGGTCAAATTTGCAGTATTTTGTGAGGACATCATAGATGTATGGTCTTGAAAGCCTTTTTCATCTGACACTCGTAAGAGTATGAAACGTCGGATAACGACCGAAAAGTCACGAACGTTCATCAAAGCTCGAGGTATAGTCTTCAAGAAGTATTCTCAGAGCCCATTTGTGAACACGATTTATCAGTTGAAGAGTCAAACTACTGAATAGGTGTCCATTGGCTAACCACTGTGGCCAATCGGACTCAGTATTCATCGTGTCACGTGAATCTATTCGCATCTGGTTATATACTTCGGTCATCATGAAAGCTAAAAATTATTGCAATCACCAAGGAATCCTTTTAGTGACTTTTTGGATATCTCTTCCAGTCTGGGGCGTGATTCAGTCTGCTTCCTTTGTCCCCCTCTCTATTCCCTTTCTGAGACCTCCACAGACTTGATTCGAGTACAAACTAGTCAACAACTGAAAATGTTAGGTAGATTTGCCTCATCGTTAGTGCTGTAAAATATAGCTAATATATAGAACCAGTCACCCGTCAGCTGAATATGCATTCATTGTGGCCATAAAAATGGCCGAGGTGCACAAACAGTCAAAATTGGCTGTGAGAAGTAGTGATGGGAATTCGTCTGCATATCCTGTCGCTGGTCAATTGAATTCACATGCAGTGTACCGAGTGGGGTGGCTATGATCAAATATTTATGCTTATTATTCTGAAGTAATTGCTTTAATTCTCTTTTATCACGTGGTTTATTGGTTGCTTATAAAACAGAATGATTGGACTGTTCGATTCACAATTCACCAACATTGATAAGACAATGTTCAATGTAGTTGAAACTGGTCACGTTATCTCGTACTATGATTTTTACTGAAAGTTGTCTGCAGAAAAACTCTAGTGCACGATATCATCAGCTATATTTCTGCCGGAATTTATTGATACTGTCTTACGATTAAATTTGCTAACAATTATTTTCACTAGCGGGAGGCAGTGTCTTCAAAATCACGAGTTGCAGTTGCTGGTATCAATCAACGATTCACAGCAATGGAACACAGAAGAAAAAGACTGCAAAGGTATGTGACTATTATCACTGTATCATTGGTAAAAATATTAGAGCATTCTATGCATTCTATCATCGAGATAGAATTAATCGGAAAGGGGTGAAAGGAGGGCAAGGGGTAAAGATGCTTGACTTGATGAAGAAGAATCTGAGTGTGAGGATGGATGTAGAGCTTAGGAACATGTAAGACAGTAAATAGATAGAAGACGACAGGGAGGAGTTTGAAAGACATCACGATGAAAATCTTCAGCAGAATTTGCTGTGGCACATGGTGATGATGATGGTACTGTGTGTGAGAGCTGAGTGGAGGTATAAGCGTAGCTGCAATGACAAAGCAGTTGCTGTTTTTCTTTCCCCAGAACTACTCGGAAAGAAATGCCTTTTCACAATTTTACCCAAAACTCATAATCTTCTATTGCATCCTGAGAAGAAACATGCCGATTTTGAAATTGTGTTCTTCTCTCTAAGTCCCGCTAACCTTATGCTATTGCTGGATGTTGACTGTTCAAACACTTGATAATTTAGTATAAGGGTACGTATGACTTGCTAGGTTTTAGTTTAGTAAAATCTTTCGTATAATTCCAATCAAAGACTTTTACCCTTTTTATGAAATGACCTCATCAACCTAAAGAGCACTTGACATTGCAGTCTGCTATCAATATGGAATCTCTGCACAGTAGTACAGGCAACTATCCTTCGTCTACCTTGCACAAAGTATGCCGATTTTACTGTCTTTCATAATAACAAGATCTTGAAAGATAGTATAGTCAGAACAGAAACCGAGTTGAGCGATTTGGAATGCATGATCAAGTGTATGGAACTGCACAACTGTCAATCGTACAACATCAACATAAATGAAAGGATATGCCAATTAAACAGTAAAGCAGACCGAGGCAATACAACGAAGCTTTCACATGCGCCTGGTTGGTTGTACAAGTCAACAAACTATAGTGACAAGCAGGTAACGCCGTGTTTACATATATGAACTCAGAAGCTTGCCAGTAACCAGGATTTCTCCATTTTTGGTGCAAGCCGGAGCAGTATTATTATCTGAAAAATTAGGAGAAAATTAAACCTTACCACCACCGAGAATTGAGCCCGGGTCTCCTGCCTTCCAGGCAAGCGTCCTAACCGCTAAACCACAATAGCACATATATATATATTTATATTTATATATATTTATATTTATATTTATATTTATATTTATATATATATTTTACTTATGGTGACCCAGTGAAAGGACGGTTATAATCGGCGATTGATAGCTGTGTAAAACCAAGCATCTGTGAAAAGTATATGCGTAATGAAGTTTGAAACAACTTTGTAACAGCATTATTGTAGACTTATTTACATCAGGCACATAGAGATTTATAACTACAAGTAATGTTAAACTAATTTAAGCCTACTAAATTACAATACAATAGTAGCTGCTAATCAACTATGTAAGTAGTTCTGTTTGATTTTTCCATATTAGATAATGTCAAAAGGTAAGAAGTATTAATCAGTAAAACCACAGTTAGCTACATATGCGTTACAAATACTGTAATTGCAGTGAATGAATTTGCGTGGTGACACCCAACTAATTGATTTAAATTCTGTTTCCCATCTCAAGCACTGTTTTCTGATGAATGTAAATAACGAATTACTTTGTCATAGATTGGCTCTACATGCAAAACATTGCAGCCTTGTGGTCATGAAGTGTTGTGTTTGGATACGTGCACTCCACCGTTTTACGAATGCATTCAATGTGATGAAAACAGCCTTAGCCCTCACTGCCCAACAGCAATCGGTAACCAATATAGTTATAGAGCTATTACATACTTAAGTATGTAAATGACAGAGACAAGCACGAGCGCGCACACACACACACACACACACACACACACACACGCGCGCGCAAATGCAGCGATCCCTCACTATATCGCGGTCCACTTTTCATGGTATCGCTGCTGTGTGGACTTTGTTAAGTGCAATTTTGCATGATTTTTTGTTTTAAGTGTATGACTCGGCAGTTTGTTCTGCGTCATGGCCTTTGGCCTCATTCTATAATACTGTAACTCTACAAAGGTTTGAACTTTGAAAACGTTTGACCGAGATTGAGATGTGAGTTGATGTCAAGGAAAAGTGTATCACGTGTGTTGAGGGATTTCATATATACACACACACACATATATATATATATATATATATATATATATATATATATATATATATATATATATATATATATATATATATATATATATATATATATATATATATATATATATATATATATATATATATATATATATATATATATATATATATATATATCTTGCTTAGATTAGATCATATAGCTGATCAAAAGTGCTCAACATAAGGAGCCTATCATATAGCATAAGCTTATATATATATGTGTGTGTGTGTGTGTGTGTGTGTGTGTGTGTGTGTGTGTGTGTGTGTAGATATAAGGCGAAAAAATACGACAATGCTTTTAAGTTTGCAAGATATGTTTCGGATCGTTCCAATCCATCATCAGTTGCTAATTACAATGAAAAAACTTCTTGGTACATAAGCAATCGTTAAATCATCAATCGAATTTATTAATCGAAAAAGGAATCAATGTAGCAAAAACAGGTAAGAACGGTTAAGAAGAATAGCTAAAAGCTTAATGAAAAGTTATAATGCTGAATCTGCTTATTTAAATCAGGTCTTTCCCATTGAATGTGTAGCGCTTCTTTAATTTTAAGTTTAAAAGAAGTGTTTGCAGAATCCAACACTTTAAAATAACTATCGTTACATGCCTCTTTACAAACAACTGAACCTTTATATATATATATATATATATATATATATATATATATATATATATATATATATATATATATATATATATATATATATATATATATATGTATATATATATATATCTATAAGTATAAATATAATTAGGTTCTAAGTTTGCAAGGAGTGCTCACTACTAGCGTAGAGCGATGCGATAGAGTATACAATTCAAATCCACAATGTAGCTACTTAACGTTTCGTGTTTCCACTCAGCAATGTAGCCTGGTATATATATATATATATATATATATATATATATATATATATATATATATATATATATATATATATATATATATATATATATATATATATATATATATATATATATATATATATATATATATATATATATATATATATATATATATATATATATATATATAGATTTGCGATAAATCTACAGTAACTTAATAGTGATCAGTGTGTTTATTTTTCATATGTATTGTGTGTAGGCTAACTTTGTAGATGTCAAAGGATATGATGCTTATTATAACTTCATGTAGGTGATGATCAGTGCAGAGGAAATCCCTGTAGACATGGAACCTGTGTTAGCAAAGCCTCTGGCTATGAATGTATCTGCAACCCTGGTTTCACTGGCAAAACATGCGAAAGTGGTAAGCTGATTTGAAAACGAATTTTGTTTCTCAATTTCTGTCTTACAGCAAGCTCATGATAGTGTTCCAGACTTATGTACTGAATAGAGTTTATTCACAATACTTTATTGCAGTCCTATATTGTGAAATAGTCTTAAGTGAATGATGTAGGAGAGATGCAATATTTACCATTTATAAGTATAGAGTTCTTTCAACTCAAATGCAATCTAATGTTTATACCTACTGTTATATTCTCTGTTCATCATCCTTAACTAAATGTCTCTCAAATGTAAGTTTAGAATGTTATCATCGGATTTCACAAGTTTTCTTAACTATATATAATACTTGTGTTTACTTCTAGATATTGATTATTGCTACAGTCTCCCATGCTTTAATGGCGGAACATGTATAGATCAAATGGACCAATTCAGTTGTACTTGCCTCCCGAGATTTACAGGAAAGAACTGCGAGATAGGTATAGAAAACCTAAACTTGCAGTCTTTGAGCATCGTTTGTTCTCGCATTTTTATGCTATAACTCATTTCTACTCTCAGATCTTTAATACAATGTGTACATTGAAGATTCACATTTTATCTATGATTTTACATCTTGCGATAATATAACTTCATATATCTCATGTCATTCATTTGCTTTTTTATCATTTAAGCACGGTAGCCCCTTCAGTCTGTTTCGATTGCTTTTCGGGTTGCCTTGCCATGAATAATGCCACATCTCTAAGACCTGGTCTCCCATGATATGACAGGGTATTACGTATAACATATCTCTAAGGTGGGATGTTAAGGAAGGGGGCTTGGGGAGCTCGAGCCCCCTTTGTTAAAATAAAGCTCTTTTTGGAGGGGGTAATAAAGATGGCTTTTAGGGAGGAGGCGGAGCCCATCAGACCGGAGTCAAACAAGACATATGCATGAGGGACATTAATTTGAAACGGTCAATAGGTGTTAATCACATTTCACACATAGCTGTTGTTATTTTAATAGTACGTGATAACAAACGAAAACTCTTTCATTTGAATGATTCATTCCTGATGCTATCTGTAGAGCTGTTGTGATACTTTCTTACCATGATAGAGCAGCGTTTTTGTATGATTCCCAGTTATTTGAAGGCCAATAATCTTTAAATAGCAGTGATAGTAGAAAGGTAGAAAAGAGGAAGTGAACTTTGTGCTGTTACCTCGTTGAAGCATCATCAAGGGATTAAACTATTCTATTACCTCTAGATCCAAAAAGTTGCAAAGAATTCAAAGAACACTTTCCTAACTCAACATCTGGTTTGTATGTAATTGATGGCTCATCGGCCGGAGTTGGAATTGTGACAGTTTATTGTGACATGGAGACAGATGGAGGTAAAGCATGCATTATGTGATAGCTTCAACCTATTCGCCATGATGAAATAATGAAATGCAACATGAGAGATTAAACGAAACTATAATGCAACATACTCAATATACGCCTGATGATAGTGCAAATCACTTGAAACCGATAGCCACGTAATTGAGTATGTTGCACTTTAGTTTCTTTTACGTTTACTTACAGAACAGTATACTTTTGGTTGAGTCCTTCTATATATATATATATATATATATATATATATATATATATATATATATATATATATATATATATATATATATATATATATATATATATATATATATATATATATATATATATGTATGTATGTATGTATGTATGTATGTATGTATGTATGTATGTATGTATGTATGTATGTATGTATGTATGTATGTATGTATGTATGTATGTATGTATGTATATATTAGTAGTTACATTCCATCCAGCACTTAATGAGCTCAGGGACATAATTAAGAACCTCCATACCATGTTAGAAGCGTCTGAAGAACACAGGATGAGCAGCCTCTTGTGGTCTTCAGACGGGCACCAAATTTGAAGGATAATCTAGTTAGAGCTAAGCTTCCTAGGATTCGGACAGAAGGAGTTAGGGGTTGTTTTAGGTGTGGTAAAGCGCGATGTCAAGTTTGCAGTTATATGTCAGAGGGTAGTAGTTTTAGATGTAATGTTTCAGGTAGGGAGTAGGATATAAATAGTGACTTTACTTGCGATTCTTCAGGGGTAGTGTATTTATTAGGCTGTAAAGTATGTGGTAAGCAGTATGTAGGTAGCACCTTGACATCATTTAGAGCTAGGTTAACAATAAAAAGTCATCTAGTAGGAAGTCTTCTAGTGGAGTAGCAGTGACGCAGGCAGAGTTGTTTAGACATTTTACAGAAGCCAACCATCATGGATATTTACAGGATGTTAGTTTTCAAATTATAGATAGGGTATTTGGAGTTTCTAGACATAAGGAGGGATTCTGGCAGTTTAGACTACAGAGCTTTATACCTGAGGGACTTAACGTCAGATATGCAGATCATTAGCAATCCCCTATGCACTTTCCTAGCGTTAATTGCTTCTTTTGTCCATTTTGCATCTATCCAGTATCTATTCTTCTTTTCTTCACACTTCTCGCACTCTTTGCATCACCTTATATGCTCTGTATTATCCTCCTTTGTTTCTTACTTCACAGCTTCGGCCCTCCCCATATAATGGATTTTTAATATATCATGAGGTGTTAATAGGTAGGTCCCCCTTAGGTAATATCAGTTGTGACCCCATTGTTATGTAGGTAATTTAAGCAGGCCCAATGTCATTGTAAGTTTAGTACTGACGAAGATTCTAATCGAAACGTTTACTGACAGAAAAGTATATTTGTGTTTTATTCTATGTATGCAACTGCCGCATCCACAACGTATATAAATTACATAAAAAGAATGAACCACACATATACTGTCCTTTAAGTAAACGTTTCGATTAGAATGTTCATCAGTACTCACATATATATATATATATATATATATATATATATATATCATGTATATACTTTGCTGTAAATTTTAGAGCTGGATGTAGCTTATTAGAGTTTACATAAATCGATCACATTCCAGCTCAGGACCATAGATGACAAAAGTATCGTCAACATATGAATAGTAGACACCTGGTTTTTTGCGGTATTATCGTACAAGTCTACGGTATTATCGTATAAGTCTACTTCCATGAAAGCCCTCGAGAATGTTTGCTAAAGCCGGTCCCAAAGGGTCACCTTAGTTAAAATCCATGAATGAATGAATGGTTTACGATTGGATTGAATATATATTTAAAGATTTGAATAGCGCTACTTTTGGACCTCATTTGGACAGCCACACTCAATTTTGTTGCATTTTGCCAGATGGGCATGCATACACCTTTGCTTGTCAGATCGATATATCAGGAGAGTCATATTGGTCCGGGCCAATAAGACCCTGGAGTCATATTGAGCCAAGGGTCATATTGGTCTGGAACAGTTGTTTATTCTTCATCATTTTTCTATTATTTCATTTATCCTTGAGGTGGATGGACTCAAGTCCTAAATGTGTCTTCAAAAACCAATGATTGGATTGCATTTGTAGCAGACAATATGCATGAACTTGACGATTTAATCGATTTCAAAGCGGACAAAAAATATGGCATGAAGAGCAATGCATTGAAGCAGTTACGGAAACTGACTGGTTACAACCAATTCAGATTCAAATGTAAGACTCAAGGTGGCACACATCTACTACATATCAAAACAACATTGGCTGAGAAAGGTCTGGAGGTTACCGACTGTTTAACAGTTAGTAATAGTACTACTAAAGTTTTTTTGCCTGCTTGTGACACCTTCATGAGAATGGGAGATGATAATTCAACGATTGGTAAGCAATGTCAGAGCTGGAATTGGAATAACAAGTATGGACATGATAGATGGTTGATAAGTCATGCTGTGTACATACCACACGAGCTTCACTGGAACCTTGGTTTTTATGGTAGATATGAATGTGATTCATTTAAATTAAAAAACCCAGAAACAATAAGCAATGGTGATTTCTGGGAAGTATATGTCAGATGATAAATGTATTATAAAGTTAGTTGTTGGTCCACAGCTTTCAAAGCTATGGAGATTAGCAGAGAGCTTTTGAACAAGCTAGGGAGCTATTCCTGAGGCAGTATCATTTGGTGTAGGTTGAGGAATCCCCTGGACAGTGGGGGAGGGGGGCGGGTAGAACAGTGAGCTCTACTGTCTACAGGCTGGAAGATTTTGAAAAACCATATATTCGTCGTATATCTGCTTGTTTAATTAACAACCAGTCGTAACACATATTTGAAAACTTTGGCTGAGATTATCATTTGAAGAATATAATTCAATTTACCACCATTGTTGCAGGGACGCCGGAGCATATGATTGGATGGGGAGGCTTGAGGGGTTGAGTATGTAACAATGGCGGAAGGAGGAGTAAGCAGATAGTCAGTTTCGAAACCCCGAAAAAGTTTTTGACCTACACCCTGTAATTCAGTAGTAAATGCCCTGTGTAATAACAGGGGCTTATCCTGTTTTGGTAGAAAAAGGCAGGTGAAGGCATTGAAATGATCATGAGAAAATTGAATGGACCTTTTTAGTTACTTTGTAAAAATTCTGAATCGAACGATGTTTTGATACAGTTCTTAGCGATTGATACTTAGGCTCCAATCGATAAACCCTCGTATATTAAATTGTTGCCAGATCAGGTAAAATGATAGAGAGTTTTCAGAGGAATAAGATCATGTTAAGTCTTAGGTGACCAAGAACATATACCCTCCCGTGACTTTAAATGTTTAAGACTTTGAACGAGTCTATAATCGTGTTGAAGTTAGATGTTTTGAAAAAAAACTTGGGTTGCTTTTTGAAGGTGTGTGACCTTTAACATGGAAAAAGGAAATCTACTTTCTATTTCGATCGAATGCCTCAATCTTGAGATCATATATTAACAGAAAAGTGGTGGAGGCTGCAGCCCCCAGCCCCCCGGCTCCGTTGTACCAGTGGCATAATTAAGAAATTGAACAGAATTTGCTACTGTTCACATTTTCATTTCACTCGATATAGCTTAATTTATCAGTTATCTAAGCATGATATAATAAGTGTAGCATTTTTGTAACATGTTTAAGAGTTTCCCTTCCCTGCATGCGTATGTGTGTGAGAATGCCTTAAATTGCGTGTGTCTCACACATTCTGCATGAGACTTGGAATGTCTGTATAGGCACACGTTCATATATAGAACGAAAGGTACATTACATTTACACTCGTATGACAAAGGATATTTTCAAGCGAAAGTTGCAATCCTCACAAGGTATGCAAGCTTTCGCTTGAAAATTGCAGTCTAACATTGTGACTAAAATGTAAACAGCAATATGATATTTGATGGGAAGAAGAAATTGACACTGTTATAGTTACAGAAAAGCTTGCATAGTTACCTGACAATCGCTGAAAATTAAGTGAAGAAGCAGCTAGGAAGAGAATGAACCATTACAGAGTTTTGCAAAATGCATGTTCACATATATACATCTTTACCCAGAGTTTGCAAACACAATTTAACCTCAGTTGCCTTATTTTTGCAATCTCTTAGCAACCGTATCACTTAAATTAGAAATTTGCTGTAAAATTGGAAATTTTAACTCAGATGTGATTGGAAATGGTAATTAATACTGTAAGATTTTCTGCAACTTAATGCAATTTTACTGCTAAGCCATTTTAATTTATGATCAGTTGGAGGATTAGTAAAAGCATTTGGACGTCCATAAAACGGGGGGAAGGGGCCTCCAATTCGCCTGCTGTTTGAGATTATTGGACGTTTGTGCTGCAGACGTTTGTGGATGGAGAGGGTACCGGGTCAAATTTTCATTACATTTGTGTGAACTTCATAGATGTATAGTCCCTAAAGCCTTTTCCATTTGACACTCTTAAGAGTATAGAACGTCGCATAACGACAGAAAGGTGAATCGAAATATATAGCCTGATGCGCATTTGTTCACGTGACAGAGTGATTACTGCGTCCGATTGGCTGTGTGTTTTGACCAATGGTTACCTATTCGCTATTGTTCAACTGAAGAGTCTAGCTAGTTAACAGGTGTCCATTAGCCAATCAATGTGGCCAATCGGACTCAATATTTATCGTGTCACATGAACCTATCCGGATCTGGTTATATATTTTGATCATTACGAAATCTAAAAATTATTTAGTCACCAAGGAAACGTGTTAATGACTTTTTGGGGATCTCCTCAAGCCCGGGGCGTGGCTCAGTCTGCTTCTTGTGCTCCCCTCTCGACATCTTTGCCTAGTGGTGCATGGTAACAGGCATTGTTCTTACTACAACCAACAACAACCCCATTTTACCACATCTGCTCTAAAGTTCATTCGCACTATAAAGTAGTAGAGACCTCTACACACTCGATTGCAGTACAAACTAATACAAAACTGACAATTTTTGGCTGATTGCCTCGTCGTTAGTGCTGTTGAGAGATAGTTTATATATAGAATCTGCCACCTGGTAGTTGAATATGCATTCATTGTAGCCATAAAAGTGCCTGAAGTGTGCAATTCATCATAACCAGCTGTGACCATTACTGGTGAGGATTCATCTGTATACCCTGTAACCTGTTAATTTAATCCGCTTACAGTGTACCAAATGGGAGAGGTATGATGAAATATTTATGCTTATTTTTGTTGTAAAGTAATTGCTTTAATTCTTCCATGTCACATGATACATTGGTTGCTAACAACACAGAATGATTTGACTGTACGATGCATAATTCATCAAAATTGATAAGACATGATTTACACTGTAATTGAAGTTGGTGAAGTTATCTCGTATTGGTATTTTTACTGAAAGTTGTCAGCAGAAAAACTCCAGAACTCGATATTACTGGCTATATCTCTAACAATATCTAGTAAGATACGACTAAATTTGTCCACAATTGTTTGCACTAGTAGGGTTCTGTGTCTTCAAAATCACAAGAAGCAGCTGCTGGTACGAATCATCGATTTACTGCAATGGAACAAGGAAGAAAAAGACTGCAAAGGTATGTGACTATTATCACTGTATCATTGGTAAAAATATTAGAGCATTCTATACATTCTATCATCGAGATGGAATTGATCGAAAAGGGGCGAAAGGAGGGCAAGGGATAAAGATGCTTCACTTGATGAAGAAGAATCTGAGTGTGAGGATGGATGTAGAGCTTAGGAACATGTCGTAAGACAGTAAATAGATAAAGACGACAGGGAGGAGTTTGAAAGACATCATGATGAAAGCCTACAGCAGAATTTGCTGTGGCACATGGTGATGATGATGGTACTGTGTGTGAGAGCTGAGAGGAGGTATAAGCGTAGCTGCAATGACAATGCAGTTGCAGTTGTTCTTTCCCCAGAACTACACGGAAAGAAATAACTTTTCATAATTTTACCCAAAACTCATGATCTTCCATTGTATCTTGAAAAGAAACATGCCGCTTTTGAAATTGAGGTCTTCTCTCTCAGTCCCGCTAACCTTATGCTATTGCTGGATGTTGATTGTTCAAACTCTTGATAGTCTAAAGGTGCCTATGACAATGGCCCGATTAGAAGGGCTCTTCTCCTTCAAAGGTGAAAAGTATAAAGTTTACTTCCAGTGGTGGATTCAGAATAAAATCTGACTGAGGAAAAACATGACGAGTATGGGCATGGTGGGCGTGGTCAATGTGGAAGTAGGCTTCATGCAATTAAATTGTAGAGCAAGACATTTGCTGATCCATCACATTTATATGCTACCAAGTTTACCAGCCCTCGTCCAACAATTCACCACAAGATCTGGACGATGCTCAGTACCACATGATGGTTCTGCTTAGCTGGTATAAGCTCTAAATTGAGAATAGCTAAATCATTTTCAAATCTAAACCATTCTGTATCTACATAGACTTCAAACGTATATTGTAAGTTCGATCAACCAACCGCACAGGACAATTAGATGTAGAATGCTCAAATTAATTTACTACTGTAAAGAAACACATCGTGACAGTGACGCGAAACACATCTTGGAAAGAATGGTCTATTTTGCTCCTGTACATGCCAACTACACGATAAGCAGTGTTTAATGCTATCGATTTCCTGGGATCCAAGGTGATTCTGTTAATACACTACGCATAGGTCACTGAGGTTAAAAGGAAGCAAACCACAACAAAGTGGCCGTCCTTATCCAACTCAGAGATTTATTTATGTACCGTGCAGTTATATCGAACCAAATCAATTCGCAGACTTCAGGCCTTTCAGATACTGTACAAGTAATTGAATCGACTCAAGCAATGAGGTGTAAAACTAATCCTGAGAGTCTCTCTGCCAACAACAAAATGCAAAGAGGGTCCTAGAGTTGCAAGCGGCTCTCAGCCCATCCTGCCTAAACGCAGACACGATAGCTCTAACTATGGTTCTAACATAAATACAAACCCGAAGCCCTATGTATCAAAATTAACAGTATAACAAAGTGAAATATAGGCGCTACTGCAGAATCGTACCTCTACTAGAACTAGATGGCCTACCCTAACAAACTATACACCATTCCGCATGGCTCACTACTGTTGTAGTCTGAGCACGTAATTCCTGTTGCCTATATTCGCTTACAACCTTTTAAGCTTTCTTCACCAATAATGCGTTCGTCTGCTTTCACACTTTCATCCAAAAGCATCTAACGATCACTTCGAAATAGGAACTTGGCACTGATTTCAGTTAACAACTCGTATTTTATGAACTCGCATCAAATCTCTGGTATGTGGTTCTGGTTCTAGATGCCTGTTAGCAATATTTTATCGTCGCGTGTATTATACAGGCTGGAATGCACCCAAAGTCGTATCGGATATCCAATAAATTCACTGTTAAAAGACTTTACATTAAAGCATTTTACCGACCAGGGGGGCTCGGAATATTGATTGTCTTGTGATCAAGATACTAGCAAGCGATTGGAAACTGGATGATGTGCTGCGTCACGTGCAGTCAGTAAATTTCTCGAAGACGCTTTGAGTACCGGTCAAACGGAGTATCCTATAGACCATGGGGGCTCGGAATATCCTTTGTGTCTTGGTTGTGATCCTGACAGGAGATTGGACAACTAATACATATTCGGTCAATAGTAGTCCGCAAAATACGTACAGATGCTCTGTTGACATATTTTTCTACATTTTACCACTTTTGCCGTCCCAAAAGAGCTGCGATACTTACAAAGTGGTCCTTGTAGTATCTATTTGTAGGAAGACTTCTTAAGTGAAAAAATATTATATCCTTAACACTGAAAATCAGACAGGGGCTCAAGCCCCTGTAGCGCTCGTCTGGATCCGCCCTGACTTCCTTCTATATTCTAGCAATCGTTACCAAACGGCAATAAGACATGCTCTTAAGTTCTCTTGTCTATGGCACTGTCGATAACAATGTCCGAAGTATTCAATAGTTTCATCGAGAGAATGGTAAAATAGTTCTAAATTGCTTTTCGCAAATACAACTGTCATAAAGCTTCAGCCCAACGACCCGATGAAGTATAAACAACAAAATACGAAAGCATTCGATTCTCTCATTTACAGCAATCTTCATAAACTCAAAATCAATTCCAACTGTCGTTCCTCAAGAACTACGCAATCTCTACTCAAGCTACCCTCTTTATCTCTCTCACTGCACCTACTTCCGGGCTCCTATGCCGTGCCATCTTGAGTATCATTGTCATCAACCGTTCATGCCACCGCTGGCAGATGACCTCCACGATTCGTTGCATTTCATACGATCCCTAACTATATGAGTCCCTAACTATATGAGTCCAAGTTTTTCCAGCTTTCTCCTCTATGTCACCTCTCCATCTTACTTGGGTCTGCCTCTTTTCCTTTTTCCTTCTCTGGGTATCCGTTCTGTTATGGTCTTTACCCATTTGCTGTTGTTCAACTTGCCCTGCCCATTGTCTTGTCATACTACTTATTCGCTCTATAACATCTTTCAGCTTATTCTCTTGACGTGTTGACAGGGTCCACGTTTTAGCGTTGTATGTCATTGATGGGAGAATGGCTGTATCAAGAATCTTTTTCTTAAGGCAATCAGGCATCTTTTTATCCTTTAGAAAGCAGCTTTATTGACCACAGTTTTGAAGCCTGTCGTTATCCATGCATCTATTTCTCTATCAGTGTTGTTCCCTGGTGTAAGCAGCTTTCCTAGGCATCTGTACTCTTCCACTTCTTCTAAACTTTATCTTCTATTTCAATACCTTTCCTTGATCCTCATCGTGCAATCTCATTGCACATTATTTTTGCTTTCTTTTTGCTTAGTTTCATTCCATCTCTCTTTTCCTCTATATTTAATTCACTTTCACGTTCACTTTCGGCAAATAGAATGACATCATCGGCAAATAGAATGGCATCTTAAGCAAACTTCAAGTTGTTCAACTGTATTCCATTTATATTTATTTCGCTTTCCATTTCTACTCTCTTAAAGATTTCTTCTACTGAGGATATAAACACAATTGGAGATGGAAGCTTCTCTGTTTTATTCCTGGAGATGAAACCTTTCATGATGTTGGTTTTCCTGCAGAGCTTCTCTGTTTTACTTGTGCTGTTCCATTTTGTTAGGCTTCTTTAAGTATGTTAATTATTATTTCGATCGGGTTTTTTGGAATGGTATTTTCTAATGCTTGTCACACTGTATGAAGATGATCAATTGTTGAGACGCCATTCCTGTATGCAGCGTACTCTGGTGGTTGATGTCCATCTAGGTTCCTACTAATTCTGCTTTTTAAGGTCTTCGCAAGCAGCTTGTACATGTGAGATAGAAGAAAAATCGGTCTATAATTAGCTATTTCCTGTCTCCCTTTTTGAACTATATGGTGATGGGAGCATTGTTCTATTTGGTGGGTACACTGTCTGTTGTTAGAATAAGATTAATTAATTCTTCAATCTTCTTGATGTTGACTTCTCCTCCTGTTTAATCAGTTCAATGACAATATAATAATCTCCTGGAGGTTTGTTGTTCTTCATTTCATTTAGAGCTTTGGCAACTTTAGTGTATTAAACTGGCGGTACGCTGTACTATAAACAGGCCTTAACATAACCCTCTATATACTACACAATGAAGAATGCGTTTGTTCATGAATTTATATTGCTAAGTTTTACTGTGTCATCCATTCTGAAACTATCCACACGTAGAACTCATGGTCTGTTGTCGTCTTAACATTTGGCAATTGCAAATGGTTTTCACTACAAGTTGAGAAGCAAAAATCATTTGCAATTGCCAAATCTAAAGACAACATCATATAGAATTTAAAATATTCAGTACAAAGGTGATTATTCATTGTTGTCATTGCCGGCAAAGTTAAGGATTCCAGCACACTACCTAAATTCAAACAGAAAATATGGAATGGAACCACTTGCATCTGCAGATTGATGCTTAGTGTGGTCCCTGTGTCCGCTTCTGTAGCCTAGGCTACACGGTATAGGTAAAGCTACACTTGGACGCTAGTCCACAGGTAGCTACGCGTGTTTAACTTTCCTACTCTACTCTGCCATGTCAAGCACCAGATGAGAAAGCAGTGGGTACCATTTTGTTAAAAGTCTTTGTTATGATTTGGCATAGTCATGAACCCATGACCTCTCGGTTGCGAGACAGGCGCTATTATGCCACCACTCCTTTTCGAATACTGTCTTATATAGTTTCGACTTATTCTTCACTCACAAATAACTAGCGAGCTTTTAGTTTAGTCATATCTTTTCTATAATTCCAATCAAAGACTTTTATAAAATTACCTTATTAAAAGCATTTCACATTGCAGTCTGTTGTCAATATGGAATCTCTGCACAGTAGTACAGGCAACTATCCTTCGTCTTCCTTGTACAAAGTATGCCGATTTTACTGTCTTTCATGTTAACAAGATCTTGAAAGATAGTATAGTCAGAACAGAAACCGACTTGAGCGATTTGGAATGCATGATCAAGTGTATAGAACTGCACAACTGTCAATCGTACAACATCAACATAAATGAAAGGATATGTCAATTAAACAGCAATGCAGACCGAGGCAACACAACGAAGCTTTCACATGCGCCTGGTTGGTTGTACAAGTCAACAAACTATAGTGACATGCAGGTAATTTCACGTTTTAGTTATTGAATCTGCTTTAAATAACAGTGCGCGTCGGAAGGAAACCAATATTGTTTACTGAAATAGGCATCGACACTCACCATCTCCATGTCATTAATTATAAACTATCTATAATTATCATCTCCACAACATATATCTTATGTATGTGGAGCAGGGTTCAACACCCGGCTTCTCAGTTATTGATTCTGCCATAAATGTCTAAAGCACGTTCCTAATACAACGTATCTCTTAATATATATATATAAATATATATAAATATATATATAAATATATATATATATAAATATATATATATATATATATATATATATATATATATAAATATATATATATATATATGTATATATATAATGTATATATATATATATATATATATATATATATATATATATATATATATATATATATATATATATATATATATATGTATGTATGTATGTATGTATGTATGTATGTATGTATGTATGTATGTATGTATGTATGTATGTATGTATGTATGTATGTATGTATGTATGTATGTATGTATGTATGTATGTATGTATATATGTCTATGTATGTCCAGTAAAGAGACTGTTGCACAAGTTAAAGCGTATGTGTAAATGACAAGTTGTTGCTGTCCAGTTGTTTTGATGATTGATAAACATGCAACCAAACGTATTTTAAAAGTACATATATGAAGTTTACATACAAAGCTATAAGAACAGTATTATAGATTTCTTTACATTAGGCAAATAGAGATATATAATTACAAATAATTATATGCTAATTTAAGTCTACTAAATTACAGTACAATAATAGCGGCTAATAATCTATGCAAGTAGTTTTGTGTGATTTTTCCATATTAGATAATATGAAAAGGTAAGAAGAATTAGTTACTAAAGCTAAAGCTAGCTACATATGCTTACTGTAATACTGTAATTGCAGTGAATGAATTTTGGGTGGCGATACCCAACTAATTGCATTTAATTCTGTATTCCATCTCAAGCACTGTTTTCTCGTGGATGTAAATATCGAATTACTTTGTCATAGATTGGCTCTACATGCAAAACATTGCAACCTTGTGGTCAAGAAGTATTGTGTTTGGATATGTGTACTCCACCGTTCTACGAATGCATTCAATGTGATGAAAACAGTCTTAGCCCTCACTGCCCTACAGCAATCGGTAACCAATGTAGTTATAGAGTTATTGCATGCTTCAGTATGTGAAAGACAGAAACAAGCACGAACACATATACACACAAACACACAGGCAGACACATTCGCATACACACACTGACACACACAAATTCGCACACATATACACATACACATACACCTATACACCTATACACCTATACACCTATACACCTATACACCTATACACCTATACACCTATACACCTATACACCTATACACCTATACACCTATACACCTATACACCTATACACACACACACACACACACACACACACACATATATATATACAAATATATATAAATATATGTATTTACATTAATGCATTGTGAATGCTGCCCCCTTGTACCCTCCCGGTAGCTTCGTCCCAGGACATGCAAAGAACTCAGAAATGCTTCACACTCTGGATAACAGTTGTTTTGATAGCCCCCATTGGTTTTGCTACCTTACTTCGTGTTATGTGGGAGAACGTTAATAGAACATCCTCCTTGACGCCAATTACTTCGTTCCAGACTCGGATATGTGTAAGTTTGATTCTTATTATACCTTCATGTAGGTGGTGATCAGTGCAGAGGAAATCTTTGTAAAAATGGAACCTGTGTTAGTAAAGCCTCTGGTTATGAATGTATCTGCAACCCTGGTTTCACCGGCAAAACATGCGAAAGTGGTAAGCAGGTTTGAAAACGAATTTCTTGCTTCTCAATTTGCGTCTTACAACAACCTCATGACAGTGATCCAGACTTATAGACGAAATAGATTTTGATTGATTGATTATATATTACTATAGTCCTATAATGTGAAGTATCTTTTTTCAGAATAGCTGCTTGCTGATATAGCCCCAGCTTTATGATGATGTTAGCGAGATTCATAAATATTGCTTTTATACCCATCACATGGTTATAAGCCTTTTGGACCCTTAGCTGAATTCACTTTTATAGCCATCACTCAGTTAGTAACGGGCTTTTCAAAACTGTAAATGAAGTCACCTATATTTATCAAACCCAATTTCGATGCCCGAGTTTGATACTTTCGTTTGCATTCTCAGTATGTCTGATTCTTCGCTTCTTTCAACTAAGTTGAAAAACCTCCCTTATTATTATTTCTCTAAGTTGGCAGCTATGTCTTCATACTTGATCTGGACCTACACACTGGTTTATAAAAAAACTTGGATGGTACCTTATTTTCGGGACCTAAGTTATATTATTGCTTTGGAAGTCAAGCATTTCTGTATGGAGTCAAATGCTGATTGTCACGAAAATATCCATGCAGACATAGCTGGATGCAGAGTTTGATCGGGGAGGCCATTTCCGAAGGAAAATTGTGGAGCTGGAGATGCTTCATAGCCACGCTCTTCTAAAAGTTATGGAGTGTTGTGTAGAGTGCGTAATTCGTCCATTTGTGGGGTCTATGACACCCTCCCCCCCCTCGGATCCTCACTTGCATGCAATTCAAATTGGAAGTTAAAATCTTTACCAAACAAGAATCAAACAACTTATGGCTTACAAAACGTGTTGAAAATAAGATAGTCAAGTTTCCATTATCAATCTTTTCAATTTTTTTGAGCACAACACTAGAGTGTCTTAAATTTTTAACCGGCTAAGTGCAAGTGTCTTATCAGCCAGTTCCTTATAAAATTAAAGCGAATATTGTTAAAGAGATGGGATATCACATATCTAAAAGTAATTAGTTATTTCAATTCAAGTGCTGTGTAATGTTTATATTTACTGTTATAATCTCTGTTCATCATCTTTAGCTAGATGTCTCTCAAATGCAAATTTGAACTCTCATCCACGAATGTCACAAGTTTTCTTAGCGATATATAATACTTATGTTTACTTCTAGATATTGATTATTGCTACAGTCTCCCATGTTTTAATGGCGGAACATGTATAGATCAAATGGACCGATTCAATTGCACATGCCTTCCGGGATATATCGGAAAGAACTGCGAGATAGGTATAAAAAGTAGACTTATGCCTAGCATACACTAGCGATTTTTGTCGCCAACGACTGCGATGCATGTCGCTGACGACTGATTTGTGTAGCCCGCACACTTGCGATTTCTTTCATTCTGTTGTCCATGAAGACGAATATGCTCCTGTCGATGTCGCCTCTATACTGTCACTTTGCATGTTATCACGTGCGATTAACAGTCACTGATTGGTGCATCGACCAGAGAAATGTCTTTGCACCCCCGCATACTTGCGATCTTCTGTTTTTAGTCGCTGGCGACAAAAACAAATATCAAACATGCTAGATATTTGTTTTTGTCGCTGACGACAAATGCTTTCTGTTTTGCTTCCCCGCAGACCTGCGATTTTTGTTGACAGCAAGACAAATCGCAGTCGCTGGCGACAAAAATCGCCGGTGTGCGCTAGGTCAATTTTTTTCGCATTTTTAGGCCATAATTCAGCTATAATCTTAGATCTTTAATGCAATGTGCATATTAAAGACTCGTTCTATCTAGCATTTTATATTTTCTGATAATACAACATCCCTAACAACCATGAAATTTCATTTCATTCTTTTGCTTTTTATATTATTTAAGCACGGTAACCCCTTCCATCCGTTGCGATTGCTTTTTGGGTTACACCCTTTTTTTTATAAGGAGCCTAGCTAATGGCCTAGTTCTAAAAGTTCTTTATTTTCGGACCTCTTTTTATCAAATTCTAGTACTAAAAGTTCCTTAATAGTTCCTTAATTTTCATTACACATAGAGTGCCACAAAATGGCACAGACACTAGAAAAGCATTTAAATTCTCAATTTTACCTTTAATTATGGCTAGAACTCAACCTCAAAAGCACAAATGCGACTGGAAATAAGTTCTATATATGCAAAAGCATAATTTCAATCAAGAAGTATCATGTCTATTCCATTGATATCATCCAATGTAATGTAATCTTCACTTGCATCTGAGTACAGCACTCGGAATTTGAAAATGAAAAGTTCCTTAGGCATTTTTCCTTTGGTGTATAAGTTCTTCAAATATTTCGGCCTTCTACATTTAGGTTCCTTATAAAGTGGTTCCTTATAAAAAAAAGCGTGTACCGTGTAATGAATAAGGCCACATCTCTAAGACCTGAATAGATATCACAAGGTATTGCCTATCTCTAAGGTTGGGTGTTATGGAGGGGAGTTTGGGAAGCTCAGGCCCCATGAGGGCCTTTAATTTGAAATGGTCAAAAGTTTTTAATCATATTTTACAAAATTTTTATCATGATCTTGATAGCACGTAATAACAAACGAAAACTTGATCCATCTGTAGATACAACGAAAATATGATGATTTGTTACTGATGCCATCTGTAGAGTTGTTGCAAAACTGTGTTACCACTATAGGGCAGGGCTATTTTGTATCATTCCTATTTATTTCAAGGTCGGTATTCGTTTAATAGTAGTGACCATAGGAAGTTGCAATATTTGGGAAATACACAACTACGTAGAGAAGAGGAAGTGAACTCCTTATTGTTGCCACGTTGAATCATTATCGAAGGATTAACCTATCTTATTATCTCTAGGTCCAAAAAGCTGCAAAGAATTCAAAGAACAGTTTCCTACTTCAACATCTGGTTTGTATGTTATTGATGGCTCATCGGCCGGAGTTGGAATTGTGACAGTTTATTGTGACATGGAGACAGATGGAGGTATAATATTGTAAAATAACAGGACTTTACAGGATACAAAGATACAAAATATCAGAAATAACAAGTCACAAAAAAGCAGTCTTATCTTTCTTCCTTTTATACGAACTCTTGATACAGTAATAACTTTCACTGACGACGACTATAAAGCAAACAATAACTGGCGGCGACTCTCTAACAAACTTGATAGGCTAACGGCAACTTGCAAAAACAGAACACGACGACTTTGATCTTAACTCACGACAACTGTTAACGACGACTTCACATAGCGACTGACTACACAGAACATTAAATGCTTTATTTATATTAACACACATTACGTAATAAAACAATTATAACATATGGCGGACTAAGGGGGAAATACGATGGCATGGTAACACAACACAACAAACGACAGTATACTAAGATTAGACAATACGTCACAGACAAGTAAAGCAACATGATGATATTAACAGTGGGAGATGATGATGATGCAACACTTAGAATTATGATGACGGGGCAACAAAAAACGGAACACATAGGAACAGAGAACCAACGTTACTTAACATGACGAAATCAAAGATAAAAATAAAACTAGTATTCTAACAATATGCATTAGGTGATAGCTTCAACATGTTCGTCATGTGCTTCCCAATACTTGTCCTCTCGTTGTTGACTACTCGATTGATTAAGTGATTGATTGATTGATTGATTGATTGATTAATTGATTTCAAATATTTAAGGAGGGTTGCCTTTCAGCGTTGCTGATTTTCAAGGGGCCCTCCACTTAAAAACTTACAAAAATAGATTAATATTAATATATAGGAATAAAATATTACTTACATACTGTAGAATAAAATATTACTTACATTACTTACATAATTAGATTAAAAACTAGAACATGATATACAATATCAAAAGAGAAAAGAAACAAAAAGTCTATAAATATGATTTAATATCACGTATATTTGTCGCTTACTTGAGTTGGGTAGGTAGGCTGTTCCATGTTTTGGTTCCCCTATAAGAAAACCATTTCAGGCCATTTGCAGATCTCTTCTGAGGCAATCAGAGATCAGTGGCAATACTGCGGTTGTAAGAGCTTAGCTGGGACATTTTTGTGAATAAATCACTCACATACTGAGGAGCTAGCCCATGTATAGATTTAAAAACCATCAATTCTGATTCATGAGCTAAGAGTTCCTCGATATCATTAGGTGAAGCTAATTAGATTTTACATGTGGATCAAGTTCACAACTTAAGCCATCCTGTTTCACAAGCAAAGTATAGGCATAAAATATACATATCCATGCAGATAATATAAATATATGTATATATATATATATATATATATATATATATATATATATATATATGTATATATATATATATATATATATATATATATATATATATATATATATATATATATATATATATATATATATATATATATACGTCTTTATCAAGCAGCTCTAATATATATATATATCTATGTATATATATATATATATATATATATATATATATATATATATATATATATATATATATATATATATATATATATATATATATATATATATATATATATATATATATATATAATGCTCAGACAAATCAGGAGAAAAGTAGTGGTTACGACGCTTGCCCGGAATGCGAGAGACCCTGGTTCGATCCCAGATGGTGACAAATTTTAATTTTCTCCTGATTTTTGATTTTTCTGAGCATTATATCAACCTTTCTGTGTGCACCGAAAAAGGAGAAATACTGGTTACTCGCGAGCTACTGATTGTATATATATATATATATATATATATATATATATATATATATATATATATATATATATATATATATATATATATATATATATATATATATATATATATATATATATATATATATATATATATATATATATATATATATATATATATATATATATATATATATATATATATATATATATATATATATATATATATATATATATATATATATATATATATATATATATATACTTCTATACACACCTAACATGCCGTTGGCAAAGCTAGAAGCGTATTGAGAAGTGTAGACTGGGGAATCAAAGTTCCCCCAATCCTAGAATGCCAGACACATGTAGCTTGCAAGTTTGTACTTCACACCCCCAAGTGCATCATCTTTGCCGCCGCTCTGAGTGTGCACAGCAATATGAAGATACACCATATGCAATTACTAACTTTGTACCTCAAATAATTTCTTCACATATCAAGTTTTATGAAAAGATATGAATGTAATCGTCCTCATGACCTATTTTGTGAGAACCCCCATTCGTCATACGCCTAAAGTTGCTAGCATATGGCTATTGTCAACTGGATTTTCTTGGTTGTTTATTCTTCATCACCTTTCTATTATTTCATTTATCCTTGAGGTGGATGGACTCAAGTCCTAAATGTGTCTTCAAAAACCAATGATTGGATTGCATTTATGGCAGACAATATGCATGAACTTGACGATTTAATAGATTTCAAAGCGGACAAAAAATATGGTATGAAGAGCAGTGCATTGAAGCAGTTACGGAAACTGACTGGTTACAACCAATTCAGATTTAAATGTAAAACTCAAGGTGGCACACATCTACTACATATTAAAACTACATTGGCTGAGAAAGGTCTGGAGGTTACCGAATGCTTGACAGTTAGTAATAGCACTACTAAAGTTGCTTTGAGTGCTTGTGGCACCTACGCGAAAATGCAGGACGATAAATCATCCATTGGTGCTAGTTGCAAAAGATGGGCTTGGGATAACAATCATGGAAAAGACAGGTGGTTGATGGATCATGCGATGTACATATATGGCGAGGTTCACTGGAATCTTGGCAATGAGCATAGATATGAGTGTGATTCACATAAAAGTAAAGACTCTAAAACAATAAGCAATGGGGATTTCTGGGAAGTATTTGTCAAATGATTAATGTATTGTCAAGTTAGTTGTTGACCCACAGCTTTCAAGGTTATGGAGGTGAGGAAGGAGTGTTTGAACGAGCTAGGGAGCTATTATTCAGTTAGTACTTGTTGGTGTAAGTTAAATGCAAATGAAGACCATCACACTTGACAAATAGGTTTGCAGTTTTACTGTAAGAATTGTCCCAGAAATTGTATTTCGGTAGTTTCATACCTTAAGTATGTTAAGTAAAACCATATTTTTACACACAAAAACACTTACATCAGTTCATCCTCACATCAGTTCATCAGTCCATTCATCAGTTCATTCACTTGCAAAAAGCACCTGTGAACGGAAATGTAATATCCCAGAAATGATTTAATGAATCTGTGCATGTATGATGGCTGTCTTGTATTCTTCTAAATACTCTATTATTGTTCTACTAAACACAACAAACTTCAACTGCACATGTATAAATACCTAAAAACATAAATATATATGCATCTGTTCCGCCGTATCGTGTTTCCGCATATCATGCTTGACACACTGCACCATTTCATCGTGGATTTTGCCTCGTCCCCAGAAAGTCACAGTTTCTTTACCTTCTTCCTTACATCTTCATGAACCGTTCCATGCGACCCAAAATACAGTACTTTTATGCATGTTCATATCCCATTTTAATCTAATTAGTTTTTCAGTTGTTGAGATTTCAAACTTTTTCTTGTTGTTCATTTGCTACAATTCTGTTCTTAAATAGGGAAATGCTGTTTCTGCCATCCTATTACAAAACGAATTTGATTCTTGGTCAGATTTTCTATTTTCTATCTTCTAAGATTTTCTGAACATACTTTAAGCTAATCCTCTCTAATGAGGGGCTACTAGGGTTTTGGTGTAGTCCTTGGCATTTATATTATTTGTATTATTTGTATTATCTGTATTATCTCTATTACTTTCTGTTAAATGGCCATTGGGTATTAATGCCTATCATACTCCCAATGGCATCGTTTTTTGTTTGTAAAAAGTCGGTACTGTATATTGTATGTTGTATTGCATTTTGTATTGATTACAGGTGTATAAAAAAAATTGATGCAGTTTTTGATAGACAGCATCTACTACCCCGTCATGTCGTTTTAAGTATAGATCTTTGAACCTTTTGCTAGAGTTTATCAAATGAGCCACTGATTCCGTATGATGGTTACACAAGTGCATTTTCTATAATGATCTCTGTTCCAAAAGTGTATTAGCTGGTTGCAAGGTATTTGATTCATCCTTGCTCGTAAACAACTTTCACTAAGTTGTCTGAATGCTTCCACCCGCAGAAAGTTTCATGTGGTATCCACCCCTGCAATTCCAATAAAATTACCTTGAAATCCAAGCTCTGAGCATTTGGCTAAGTCTAATTTCTCTATTCTCGCACAAGCTCTTGCTTCAGGTTTTGCTGATTAATTTCTCTTCCATTAACAACTTTAGCCACAGTTTCTTGATATATGACATGTCCCTTCAAGTCCCTTCAATTTATTAAATTGAAATAGAAGGATATATATATATATATATATATATATATATATATATATATATATATATATATATATATATATATATATATATATATATATATATATATATATATATATATATATATATATATATATATATTTATAGTGATAGTGCTCAATTGTTCAACTCGCAAAGAGCAGTAGTAATAATAATTCAAAAATCAGTTGCAGGTAGAAAGACAACGTTTTTCATCCTTTCAGACAGACGTGTTTCATCTTTTCATGAGGAATCATCAGCACGCGGCTCATGAAAGGATAAAACGCCTTCCGCATTTGTAACGTGTTTTTTGTCTTTCTACCTGGAATCAAGTCGATGTGGCTGCGATGGTTCCCCTGGTGTGAGCAGTTTTCTCTCAACGGCTAGCCCAAGTCACATTGTGATGGAGCTACGGTGGCTCCCCCGTGCAGCTTGGTTAAAGTCACCAAAAATCACAACAAAATCACAGAAAATCACAAAAAACCAAAAAGTCCATCACACTTTTCTACGCGTGATACACCCCTCAAGTGTAGCGGATGCCAGCGCTATTCCCGCTGTTGCATCATGCAGCCATACATTCGCTTATATTGTTAATTACTTGTACTTGTGTGATTTTAGTTTAGTTTTTGGGATCAAAACAAACAAGATGCACGTTTAAAGTTTTGTCTGTTCTTGGCTTAATTTCTGCTTCGAACGAGAGCACGCCATAAAAGTAAATGTCGGTTTCTGAAATACTCTGGTAGCAATTCCAACGCTTCCCCATCCGAAACATCTGGAAAGCTCAAAGCGAGGGGTGTAACAACCTGCACACTCATATTTCGGCATGCCCATGCTTGTGTGGTTTACACGTGCTTTGTTTTATAAGGAACCACTTTATAAAGAACCTACATGTAGAAGGCCGAGATATTTAAAGAACTTATACTACATAAGGAAAAATCCCTAAGGAACTTTCATTTTCAAATTCCGAGTGCTGTACTCAGATGCAAGTGAAGATTACATTACATTGGATGATATCAATGTACTATATAATGTACTATTGGATGATATGATACTTCTTGATTGAAATTATGCTTTTGCATATATAGAACTTATTTCCAGTCGCATTTGTGCTTTTGAGGTTGAGTTCTAGCCATAATTAAAGGTAAAATTGAGAATTTAAATACTTTTCTAGTGTCTGTGCCATTTTGTGGCACTCTATGTGTAATGAAAATTAAGGAACTATTAAGGAACTGTTAGTACTAGAATTTGATAAAAAGAGGTCCGAAAATAAAGAACTTTTAGAACTAGGCCTTTAGCTAGGTTCCTTATAAAAAAAGCGTATAAAGTAATTTGGGTGAGTGGCCAAGTCGTTAGAGCGCTTGACTGCTGAGCAAAACATGGATGGTCCGAGCCAAACCCCCGGACCAAAGGTGGGATGCTCGCTCACTGTCCACCCAGCAGCAAATGGGTACCTGGTGGCAACACTGGGGAAGTTAAAGGTGGCGAGGAAAGGAACTGGCCACCCTACCTCACTATGCCGAAAGCTCAGAATAAGTGTCCTCTCTAGAGATTTTGGCATTATATATCTGAAATCAAAATCGAACATATATAAGTAGTAAATAAAAATACTTTTTCTAATATAATTTAAAAAGTTGACAAAAAGTTACTCAAAAAAGTTCTGAAGGTATAAACGACGTTCAAAGGATTCAGAATGAATTCAAGGCATGCACATGGAAACTTAGCTTTGTAAAACAGCCCATGATCGACGACGCCAATGGTAGGATAATAGAATGCCTTTCCTAACCTTTAAAAATCTGCAACAGACGTCTTAAATCCTTTGTTTCCGGATTATACCAGTATTCACAACAATTACTTTGGATGTATATGTACTGGTAAAACCGTGTCTAGATCCTTCACAATTCTACATGTGTAGAGGATTTAGCAAGAAGTCCGAGCATTTTATTTTAATAAGCTCAAAACTATGTCCTATGTTATTGTCGATTAGTGTAGCGTTCCATCGTCTTTTCGTTTTTTGATAGGTAATATCGGGGAAAGACCTTGAGGCCTATAGCAAAGCTCCCTGCAAAAGACGATAAAGAAAGGCTTAGTACAGGATGGCGGCTTCAAATAAGAGGTTGGGGGCTAAATGTACATAGTGGGGAGCTACTAACAATAACACTGCTTGATAAAGGTTAGGAAAATCGCTGGCTGAAGCCCCCAAGCTTTCCCCAGCAACGTTATGCTTATAAAGGTAAGTTATTGGACTCTGGGAAGGAGGAAGGTAAGATGTTCTATAATATAAAATTATTGGGTCATTGCACAGAGCTATTTGTTTAAAGCTCATAACGAGTTATAGGCGTGTCCGCGTTATGGTGTATACGTCTTATAGGGATTCCAATGTATATCGTGGAGAATTTCAAAAGAAAGGTATCTCCTATAGTTAACAAAGAGAAGGAGGGGGGGGGGAATTATCCATAATTTTGGTTAAATATAGTAAGGTATGGTTCGTGAAGCTTTTGGCAATTTTTATCTTGCAGGTAAAAGTTGATGTGACCAGTAACGATCATGGCTAGTCGGTACCTCGTTCAAGCTTGTCTTGATATTGCTTTTTGACTATGCTTTGTGCGCCACCGTCGACAGTTAATGCGGTGAAAAATCACAAATGAATTAAAGTTTTTTTAGCCTCTCTCACAGTCAAGATTGTACATCGCATAAATCCTCTTATACCGTATGCTATCTTAAGGAATCCGATTTGAAATCCTGTTATCCATGACGAATGGTTTTCATATGTATGATAAAGAAGAAGTTTTGTGTTAAAATGGAAGCTAAAAGACCGACGGTACCGAAAATAATTCAATTTATATGCAGGTGGAGGTAGTTGGCTTTATTGTTCACGAGATTAAAGGTTATTTGTAGGCATTCAGCAGTTTGTAATGCAAGGCAGGATCAGATGAATGTGTACATCTGTCTTTTGGGGTTGAAATCAAAGTCGTGACTAGCATATACAGTTTTTATGATGTTGTAACAATAGGCGGCAAAAGAATAAAAAGGCTCAAGTCTTATAGCCTGCTTCTACCTCTCATCTAAAATTATGTCTGGTGAATGCAAAAGGGCTTGAGGGATGTCGTATCTGCAGGCGTGCAAGTAGAATTATTGAGGGCAAGCACGGTAAACGTTTTGTGAAAAGAAAATGTCTTGAAATGATATTTTCAAATTTAGTTGCACCCTTGATGTGTATATTTCGGGAAGCTTGCACCCATCGTACATTTGTGAACGCTTTGGTGGGTACCCACCGATGACCTTTCCTGCTGATCTAATTGTAGCAATGACCTCTGACAAGTGCTAGAGACTGTTCTGGTACCCTCACTTTTTGTGATCACAAATAATGATGCCTCCAACGTAATCAGAATTAGCAAGCAAGAGCAATGGTGCGTCTATGTAGTTAAGCTGTGGCCTCAAGAATGTTGCATTCTCAGATATAAATGTAATACACCTCCATGAGAAACAGAATAACTAGACAACTTTTCTTTTTGCTCCATTAGTGATAAAGATGGCTGACTCACTAATATTTCGACATACACCCATACCGCATCAGTGCCAAATTCAAGTAACTGGACGATGCCTTATTGATGCAAAATGAAATATTGTTAAGTTAACAATTTTTATCAACGGACATATAGAAAGAACGTCTTGTCGTTCTGTTTGCCATAAATTTCTACGCACGATACAGTATTGTTTCGTATCTAGCAATCTTCAATCTAGATTTACCAGCTTCAATTGTTTCTGTATTACAAGAGGACGATTATTAACTTTGAATTTAATCTAACAGATTACAATACAAGTGATGCTATCCTGCAAAGCGGTTTTCAGTATATTCATTTCTATCGCTTTTTAACTTTTCCCGTCCTTATTGTGTTGATGTGAATTTCCTGCGGAGGTGCAGTGAGTCAAAAAGAATGTTTGTTATCGATCTAATTTGAGCATGATAGCACAAACAATCGAGGTCATATGCCTGAAGGTGGATATTTGGATTTGAGAAATGGCCCTTTGAGTGCTATGTTATGACATTCAAAAATATATAAAAAGTGAATGCACGACGAGAGGTAATGACGATGAATTCTGCTCGTGCTTCGGGCGGTATTTAGAATCGTAACAGAGAGTAGACATTATAATAGCTAGTAACTTCTATCTTTATTCAAATGAATGTACACATGGTTCGGCCAGGAGACTCGCGTCCCTACCATTGAGCCTTCTAACTTTTAACTCTAAACTCTAAACCAACTCAGCTCCAGCTCCTACTCTTCCTGTCTGTATCCTCTCCTCAGTCTTTCACAAGCACTGAGAGGCCAACTGACTAATAACGAAATGTGAGACGTCCTAATAAAAGATAAAAGTACTTTTGCAAGCTCTTAAATATCTGTCCCAGTCGTTCGAATAGCTCAAGTCACTAATCAGGTCAAAATCCTTCATATTTGCAAATTAACGTTCAAAATTTTGAAGTGAATTTAAAGAAAACAAAAGACTCACATTAACAATTGTAATTTCATTAAAGGAACAGGACACCTAGGCTTTCAAAATAGAAATTTTGTTTATCAGTAACTTAAAGTTTTTACTTTTATTGCAAGTAGAGTAAATAGCAGGTACACATCAGCTGCAAGTGGCCAGTATCCTAACTGCTTATCAATAAAATTATGTACGTATCTATGCATGAACTCTACAGCTAGTGACAACACTGCGAAAAACTAATATCGAAATATTGTGAAAAAAGTCAGGAGTCCATAGATTTCTTAAGATAATCTATGTATTTCAGTATTTTGCTTGAGAAGTGAGTGTCTGTTTGACTTTGCAACACTGCAGTGTCATTCAAACTCAAATATCCTTGCCAAGAAAATCTGAAGGAAGTATTAATACTGAGAGCATGTCAGTTAATCAAGTTTTAGAACTGGGTTAAAAAAGTTTTATACTTAAAGTCGTGTATACTGTTTTTGCGCGTATCATTTCTTATGTTTTAGTTGGGAGGACCTTTTGTCGTCAGCCCCGAGAATTATTTTCGGTTGCTCAACTCCAGAATTTCAGAATAGGCATTTTCAAAATGCGAATAAGCCTCCATGCTAGAGATTAAATTCTTTAATAAGCTCCCTCAGATAAACCGCAGCTGAGAGGATGATGAAGACAATGTCATGGACTAATGTTTATATGTAGACTGTTATTTTTAATACAGTATTATGGAGAAAAAGGAATTTTGAAAATGATTTTTGCATGCGAGATGTGTTGGCTAAGTGCAAAGTACCCCCCTCCGTGAATAAGCCATCCCCTCGAATAGGTCCTATGCAAAATATTCAAAGGGGGCTAATTCGAGGATTTACTGTAAGTCAGTAGAATGCTACTGTTGCACTAACAACAAACTTCGCCTCCGTGAAAGCAATGACACATAACAGAGCTTTGATTATTTGTCATGGGCGATGAGAAGGAAGAAGCTAGGAAAGACTGCAAAATCGAAGTGTAACCGCCAAACTATTAAGCTATATCTAAAGACTTTGCATAATATGTGAGAAAAGATGTGCCTGAAACCCGCTCCAATATTTTTATGGTTCTTATTGGCTCTTTTCGTGTTACTGTCAACGGTTGAATCCGAAGGTAAGTTGAAGGCTAACCGTCAGGCCTAACAACAGCTATGAATTGTAGAACTCGCCCATAGCTGTTACTGTATGAAGCACTTTATATACATTTATATGTGGTGTAATGACAGACTCTTGTGATCTTTTCTTTATGCTTGTAATTGTAAGGAACAAAGAGATGGACGATTTTGAATAGTGGCTTTTTATTTTCTGATGCAGCTGAGAATGTACAACTGCTGTTAGCTAACCTTAAAAATGCGAGTGATGTGAGAACTTCCAGCTCCTTGAAGCTACAGCCGTTCATTGTCTGTTGAATCTGAAGGGACACTGTTATTTTTTTCGTATTTTTAGAGCAATTTGTTACGAAAGTACACCTCTATTAGTCGATTCATTTCATCTGATATGCAACAGTGCAGGTATTGGACGCCCAAGATAGGTTGAAGGCGTTGGGGATTTTCCGTGAAATTGGAAGTAATAGTGAAGTACCCTACTAGTTGGTTTATCTTACCTATCGGCATTAAACAGGCAGATTTACTTTGGTTTTGTCTGCTGAAAACGTTCTCAATTTTATGATGCAAAGTCCTTTTTTGGTCCAGCCTGTATTTTGAACTTAAAACTATAGACTTTCTACCATAATGTAGGTAGCTTTGAATTTTTATAATTTGAGTTCTGGGTTCTATCTGCCAGACTTCATCTTAAGAGACCATTTTATGTTTTATATTGAAATGCAACTGCACTGTTTGCAATCGAATTCATTTTGAATATTTGCTTAATTAATCTCCTTTTTAGTTTTTCATTTTATTGTATTTGTTTCAACACTACATTTATACAAAAATGCATCACACACACACACACACACACACACACACACACACACACACACACACACACACACACACACACACACACACACACACACACACACACACACACACACACACACACACACACACACACACACACACACACACACACACACACACACACACACATTTATATGTTATTTCATGTATGCATATTTGTAATGTATGTAATATCATCATCTTCCACCTCATGATTCCATTCCTGTGTCAGACACTCGCCATCATCCTTTATCAAAAGATGACTCAACCATCTCAGGGTTCCTTGCCTTGTTTATATTCAGCAATTGTATCCTTCAGCCCTATGTTTTCCATCAGCTCTCTTTTGTTTAGTCTATCAGCCAACTTCACACCATATAACTTTTGAACCATATGTTCCAGATATCTTCTTCAATTGAGCTTACCATCACTTCTTCTGCTCTTTATTGCCTCACACACACCTTGTAAAGTCATCCTTTAATGTTCTAAGTTTACCTTTTCCCACACACATATTTATGCTGTATATGTATTTTTTCTTCAGATTCCTATGGTGATTTCACTGTAAAGCCAGCTGACATTTTCAAAGTAGAAATTGGTAAAGAAGCTACATTTTATTGGCAGTACTCTGCACCAAATTCGCGGTTAGTTTTAGAGAAGTGGTGCAAATTAGATCCAGTGCGAAAGCAATGTACATCAAATATATTGATGACAAAGACTACAACAGACCCAATTCCAGTGGTTCAAACTACAAATATGGAGTATGCACAAAGGACAACTGGCCTAGCACCATTGACCATGAAAATAAGGGATATTAGACTGTCAGATGATGGCATATTTGAATTTTCAGCCACTTTTCAAAATGGACAGACATATTATGACAGGGTACATTTGATGGTACTGGGTAAGTTAGACTGCTTTCACAATGTGTTGTGTTTTAGCCTTCAGTTCCATTTTAGCATTATGGTCATGTAGTACCTCTGGACAAAGTGATTACTATTCAATCTACCAACAGATAAACATTGACTGTTTGTTGGCACTGCAAAAGTTCAATTTTTGCATGAAAACATGGAAGCGTTTCTGGATATTCTGAAAGTACTGTTTGTCATAAGTCCTAAAAGACTGCATACCCCAAGAACACTCAAAAAAAGGCTAAACACCTCATACACTTAATCAACAACTGACATAGTATTCTATAAATAATTTGATCAATAATTTCCACTTTACTATTGTGTTGTTGGGGTTGTAACAATCTGTTGTTATTTTCTGGGCCAGAAGTATTAATGGGAGTTGCTACATTTGGAGTGAACACAATTTATGTAATCTATGAGTTGAATGGCCTACTATGTTAATCAATGCACATTGAACCATGCACAGTGGTTATCTTCCATATTAAATAGGAGTCAAAAATAAAAAGTTTCTTTGTGAATTTTTAAAACTCTTTTTATAAACTTGTGCTTTTTGCTAGTGATTGTAGTATGTTACCCTTTGTTCCATTTCCTTGATGAGAAATGAAAGTATTCCTTGTGTTTCCATATGCCTAGCCATTTCCTACTGTTGTGAAATTGCTAGTTACTTCAAGTGATAAAAATTGATTTACATTGAGAAATACATGTTAGGGCTAAGATTTTCTCAAAAATCACTCATGATGTTTAAGATTGTTCTCCCTACCTAAGGGCCCTCCCTGCCCCACAATTACCTGGGAATGGTTGAGCAAAGCAGCAGATTAGCTTTATGAGTTATTCAGCCTTTTATTTGAGTATTCTTGGGGTGCTCTTGGGGGTGTTGTTAGTTTGTCCCACCTGTTCTTTGGGTATTCAGTCTTTTAGAAACAATAGCTTTTTTGTCAGAGAATTATCAGAGTATGAAATATCAGAGTACAACTAAAAGTGGACTGGAGGTATATAATGAGACATTTGTAATATGAGCAAAGAGTACTTTTAGTACTGTAATGCTTCGATCAAATGCCCCCTTCTTTTTAACACCCCCTATTTTAAGTTTCTTTTTCAATAAACGCCCCCTTCTATTAAATGCTCCTTTGAATAGATGCCCCTATATCATTACCAGTTGATAGTAGCAAAGATGAGATAATTCCCTGCTAAGAAGGCAACAAGTGTTCTGATGGAAGAGCTTTGCTGCAAGCTCAAATGCAATATCTTAACGAGGGAAGCTTACATGAAAACCCATTCGAAGTAATGGAAGAAGATGTAACCGAAGCTGCTCCTCCTTTTATCATCATCGAGGAAGATGATGTTCATGATGACTTTAAACTAGATTTAGATGCTTTTGTAAACATACATATATATACATATATATGTATATATATATACGTATAAAAAAATATATATATTGCCTAGGAAGGAAAAGGTACAAAAATTCAATAAACTCCTCCCTCTGTTAAATGCCTCCTTCGAGTAGACGCCCCCCTAAAATATCAAAAAAGTTAATAAACGCCCCAGGCGTTTAATCAAAGCATTACAGTATTCTGAAATATGTTTACAATTTGATTTTGTGCATTACTAAAGTGAAAAAAAGAAAATGTTCCATTTCCTACAAGCTGTTACATGGTCATTGGCTGATACCTTGGATGCCTGATAACTATTCTGGCATATGTTGTCTGATGTGGCCCATGCTGAGGCAATGACACATTAAAATCAATTCTTTTATGACACTATTTCCTATTTTATTTCTGAACTGTTATTTCTTATTATGTTTATGATTCTAAATTGTGTTTGTAATGGCTGAACTACATCATCAGTCAGAACTGATCAGTTTAGACTGACAATCTTTTTCATATGAAAGAGTGGCCCTCACCCTATAACCATAGTATGAAAGTGGCCATCCTAGCACTCACCATTTATTTGTGGTTCAATCTGTCTGAAAGTAGTGGTTAGTAATTTAGTGTACTGAGCCATTCCTGCAATGCTCTGAGTTCAAATCCACCAACTAGTAACTGTTTGATTGGTGGCTGCTCCCATATGATGTTTTGAAGGCAATATTGTATATCTGCACAGATGTTTTAGTCAATGCCCAGGTCTATGTATACACCTGGTACTGCTACACTTTGTTATAAGAAAACAGTTTATATGAAGATGAGACTCAAAAGGCCAAAACTTAAAGAAAATGTTAAGAAGATGACAAGGCTCAAGTTCCAAAGGTTGTCTTTTTTATGTGCCAGATATTGGTATTAGCTCATTCTTTGCAAGCTCCTTTACAAAGATTGGAACTTTTCTTTGATGATCTTGGATAGCGATGATCAAAGTGTGTATAACAAACAACAGTAACCCCTTTTAGCCAGTTTACTCTAGTAAAAGTGCAGGTCCACCTCAGCCATCTTAAGGCTGCCACTTTTTAACCTGTGTAAATAGCTAAAATATTATTATGATTATGATTAGGGAAAACTTAAGGAGATCTCAGCCTCAGTTTTGGAAAGTTGAGAAAATTGAGGTTCAGGGAAAAAAAGCGGTTTTCTTGTAAACAAAGTGTAGATATATATTATGCCTTTTCATCAAAAAACAGAATGCCTGTACGTATAAGAGCTCTCATAAATGTGTTTGGCAGAGCAATCACTCCATTAAAATTATTGGTACAAAATTTCTGTCATTATACAAAGATCAGAAACTGTTTTGTTGTTGTATTAGTCAACACTAAAATGGCATTATCAAACAAGAAGACAACTTTATAGCTAACCAGCTTGATCACTAATCAAAGTTTTAAGTGTGAAAAACTGAAAACTGCATTGAAATGAAAACAACAGTGCTTGTTACCAAGTCTAGTGGAAAAGGTCAGTGACAACGCCAGTGGCAGATAGAACAGAGTATGTGGCATCTAACTATTTCCTCAAAGAGAGAAAAATAAGAGAATCCAAACTTCATGAATCATAAGCAAAGGTTGGATACATCGGAACACAGTAAAACACTTTGAGTGTGTACTGACATGATTGTGAGGGATTGCTGCCTGTATATATATATGCCTTAATTTCCATACATTCACCCTGTCTCCATTAATTTTGTCTTACATATTTACAGCACATGTCATTCTGGTGTTTTTGCTTTGACAGGGGCATTTTTCAACAAAAATTAAATGTCCAGCACTATTGATTACTGGTCTGTAATAGTTTTAGCTATGTACTCTTAAGTCCTAAATAAACAGGGGGTTAGAATAATAAGGGGGCTGGATCTTTACTAAAACTTGGGGAGTTTGGAATAGCTGGGGTGGTTGGAAAATTTCTCTAATTATAATAGTTATGGATGATTTTCACAGCTTATTTGAACTGTAAACAACATGTGAAAAAACACAATTTTTCTCATGTTACTTATTACTCAGTCGAATTACAGACACAAATGTAGTAAATAGGGAGTCTGGAATAAGGATTTCTTGGGGGATCTTTTGAAAACATTAATAAGTGGGGGGGGGGCATTTATTCAGGACTCAAGAGTACCCATCTTGGCATTCATGCTAGTCTTAACCTTTGATCTCTATACTAAACATTTACACAACAGATAAAGTTACTAAACATAATTACACTACCCTACATTACAATATAACACTACAGAATTTTTTTAGCATTGGTTGACTAAGGAGGAGCTCTGAAAATAGGTTACCTAGTTGAGAGAGGGAGGCCCCCCCCCCACAAAAGGAAAAGAGAAATATATATACTTCTAAGTAAAATGCATGAATCAGATTGCCGTCATATCAATTTAGACCTAAAAAGTGAGCTGTAGCCCGCGATGTGTAGAAATAGCGGTAGAGTATTCCACAATTTAGTGTCAAAGCATTCTACTGTTTTTGAGTCCATGGAAGGTTGTTATTATATGCCTAAATTGGTTTTATTATCTTATAAGAGTGTGTCATCCAGTTAAATTTAAACTTATATTCTTGCACTACTTCATGAGTTTGCAACCAAATAGCGATCCTGATTGGATAGAATTATGCTGTACGTTGCGCTCATATGCACGTTGAACTTGTTCTCAAAATTGGCAAAGCACCACCATATAGAAATGACATTTGACAAGCTTCAATCATTGCCAAGTTTGAGAAAAGAACGAAGAAATGACAGTGTGTAAGCTGTAGCTGCGTGCTTTTGTGGCCATTTTCTTTCTTGGGTTGCCTTTCTGGTATGATTATGATGATTGAAATGATTGGGATGATTAGGATGATTAGCATGATAGACATGGTGACAGGTTAAACTGTTATTTACTTGCACAATGAAAGTCATCCCCTTCTGTAACTGAAGCTGCATTAATTTGTTTTTTAGTTCTTGTTTCATTCTAAAGTTATAGTTAATGTTTTACAAGATTTTGGAAGGGCTTTCCTTGTTTGATAGTACATCTCAAGGCACTGGTTTGAATTTGACCTTTGGACTCTGTTTATATTTGCTATGAAATGGTTTATGATTATAATGATATATTTATAAATGATACTTATAGAGTTATATGTATTATAGCTAGTGCATATGGGAAGCAGTTTGGTTAAGACAGATTTGATACCTCAGTTGTCTTAACTATAGTCTTTAGTAAGAGTCACTCTTTATTTGGAAATTCCAAATAGCTTTCCTAAGATCTTCTTTCATTTTCCCATTTTAGTGAAACCAGTTATTAGCTTGAAATCTTCTAGAAGTAGAGTTGTCACAGAGGGCCTGAAACTTCGATTTGAGTGCGGTGTTGGCACTGGTAATCCAAAGCCATTTACAATTGAATGGTGGCATAACAATGTTATGCTTAGTTCAGTTAAAAGTAACTTTGAAGCACCATTGATCTTCAATTCAACGCTGAGAAAAGACAAAGGTACCTATAGGTGCGTTGCAAGAAATGATGCTGGACAGGACAGTTATGACATTAGCCTTGACGTCCAATGTAAGTATTCTGTTAGTTTTCCCTACACTCATTCTTGTATTGCAAATGTTCCCTAATGATTCGCAAGATGTTTTGAATCAAACTCGCTCTATATGTTGTTTGTTAGCCATAGAGGGCATGTCTTTGTGAAAAGTGTAATGCTAGGCATGTCCCCTATGTAAACTGGGGTTTTTGGCCCCCACTTTTTCAACAAAGTTCATGTCCTCACTACCTGTGTTTTTACGGTAGAGTTTTGTGAGATGTGTGCCTGAGCACCATTTTATGCAGCAGGACTTCAGTGTGAAAGTTGCCTTTTTGGCCATTCTAGCCGACATATTTAAAACTTTTCTCTTACATTGGACCCAACCGTAGGTTTGTCCCAATATGCAACTAAACAATGCCATCAGCCCGTCAGGTATAAACTCATGATGCCTTCTCTGATTGCCGTTATAAATTGAACTGTTAGGTTAGCGTGGTTATATTGGAGAGTAGATCACCTAGTGGACAATAGGCCAAGAGATAATCGCTATTGAGATGTATAAGCTAGAATCTTTTGTCCGTTGAGAAGAATGTCCAGTTTGTTGTGCAGGCCTGTTACATGTGATGTGCCTATCTCAAAGATTGTCATTGTTTCATAGATGTAGCAAGGATTTGCAAATGTTTTACTTACATTTG